>CAJPEX010002194.1:0-43028 GCA_905338405.1 Notodromas monacha
AAATACTGTATGATGCAAATGCAATTTCGAAAGTTGAGGTGAACGTTTGTGGGACCAGCACGTCGTGAAATGCTGGTAGAAAAAAATTGCGACGTCATTCGAAGTACAGGAAGGATTTATCACTTCGGAAATAGCGTATTTGGCCCAAAGGAGCAAATCTGAAGGTGATTCATTCAGAATACTTAGCTTGCATGATACTATCGAATTAAGGATAGATTTCCCGAGGATGCCTCAATTTTTACCACTTATCTATACGATTTTGACGCACAATAGATGAGAATACCACTAATACAATAATCGAACCTTGCTAAGTCGAAGTTAAGCAATAAAATTCGATTTATGGAGGTTTCGAGTTAGAGAGGTTTTGTGAGTTAAGGAAACAAGCATTTTTCTTCTGGGAAGCATCAAAGAATTGCAGGAAATTGTAAAATGTGATATTCTGGGCCATAAATTGCTTCCTAAATGATTTGAGAGGATGGTGAACTTATAGAGGCAAGGTTAATTTGCCAACTCAGTCTTGCACTTATTTTCAAAACACTTCAAGGTACATTTTTTCTCTTTCCTGTGTCAAGAAAAAATATCCAAAAGGCTTAATCAAGTCTGAGTTATGGAGGCTTGAGACAAAAAACCTTCGAGTTAAAGAGGATTTTAATGCATGGAATTCAGACGGGAACTCGAGAAAAATTTGAATTAGGGACGTATTTTACTCAGAGAGGTTCGAGTTATCGAGATTCGTCTTTCATCAAATTTCAGGGTAGAAGCTTATAAACAAGTTGTGAAGATCTCGTCTCTCCATCAATTGCGGCTATTGAGGTGATGACGGCATTTTTTCCTCTTCATCAACATTGCATGACATTCCCTGAACTCAAATTTCATGATTTTACGTCCGTAGCTCTCTGAAGTATTGATATTTTTGTTAATCTCGGAGGGCGAGAATCAGTGCGTAATTTTTCTTTTTACTGGGCTAATGAGTGTACAGTATTTGAAATAAATTGTATTTTCTCTTGATACACAGAGCAATGTGCTTTTTTCCTCTTCTTCAACATTGCATGAGATTCTCTGAACTCAAATTTCATGATTTCACGTCCCATTGAGAGACTTCATAACTATAAAAGCAATTAGAACCTCCCGCTCTTAGTCACGCATTAAAAGGAAAAATGACGACCCGATTACTCACATGTCATAAACTTTATTTAACATAAAAGAGAGCTATGTCAGAGAAATGTGCTTTTTTCCCTCTAATTCAACATTGCATGACATTCCCTGAACTCAAATTTCTTGATTTTACGTCCGTAACTCTCTGAAGTATTGATATTTTCGTTAATCTCGGAGGGCGAGAATCAGTGCGTAATTTTTCTTTTTACTGGGCTAATGAGTGTACAGTATTTTAAATAAATTGTATTTTATCTTGATACACAGAGGAATGTGCTGCAAGATGTGTCCGCGAAGCTGAATTTTTAAAGCTATGCGTCTCAATTTTATCTTCCTCGTGAATCCTTGCGTGCATTTGCTACGCAGGTCCCATTCCATGATTAATATCCTGCCCACACGCCGCGCTCTGTATCTCTTTTATATTCGTCTGGGCTTTCTAGTACAGTATTCTCTTTCTCTTCTGAAATGCAACGAAGATTCAAATTTTTTCAAAGGGCACGTGGAAAAAGATACGCCCTTATTTTGCTGATTACGCTTTTGCTGCGATCTCGGGCAGATAAAAAAAAATTAATTATGTGAGTTGGAATGGAATCCATCAGCCTTGCTACTTCAGGTTTTGTCAACATGTTCGACACATGAATCTTGTGAGCGGTCAAGAGGCAGCTGCCAAGTCATCAAATTATGAATTCGTGCTGCAGGCAAAGTAGCTACGGTGCGTTTTAGGTCAAAACAAACTTTGGAAGCTGAAGGGAGTTTCGACAACAACCAAAAAAAAAAAAAACGAACGATGATGATATGAAACTCACGGAAAGACCGGGATCTGCGCCACGCTTCGTTAGCATGTACTGACGGTATTTCTTCTTGAACAACGAAATAACCTGAAACAAGGGGAGAGGAAGCAAAAAGAATCCATCTTCTTCAACAAAACAGTGCAATGACGGGAACTTTTTTGCTTTATTTTTCTTTTCCTTGTCAGATGAGCAGAGAAGCAGAGAATTCTGTCATCGGTAAAATCTTGTCACGTGAGAAACTCACCTCGCTGTTGAAGAAGCAAAACAGAAGTGCCACCCACGTGCCCTGCAAAAAAAAAGTTGGAGGAACTTTATTTTATGCGGAAGTTTGGAGAAAACGAGCTCGGTGCCAGAAAACTTGAGCTCATTTTCAAAGATACGTAAATCAGCCAATCAATCGACTGAATATCTGCCTCGTGCATATATACCCCATCACTTTTTTTTTTTTACACTCGTGAAGTCATCACCCGTTGGTTCTACACAGAGAAAGCCATAAGAAGGACATCGGTCCTGAGAGAAAATCCAATATTCAAATAGATACTGTACGTAAACAAGTCATTTATCTTATTGTTGCGACACCTGAACATGAGTGAGAAACGAACTTGCTGGTGTCACACTGTCCTTCGATGTCAAAATTTCTACTGTTGAAGATCATATACTTTTCGATTATGCTCTTACCAGAGGATATGTTATCTCTCTCTCTTTCTATTTTTAGAAAATTCCTGTCCTTTTTCTTACCGGAGAACGCACGAAGAAACATTCAGCAAGTATAAGAAATGATTCAAAATTTTGAATTATTTAATCAGCACAGGCGTACAGAAAAATAATGATCTGATTCAAGAACTGAACATTCATCTCTTCCATGTTTGAGCATGATCGAAAGAGAAACGAAATATGATTATAAATTATCATCGATTCTTTCGTTGAATCTGTGCTCTGAACGTTGATTTCAGCATTACTCTTTCACTTATATTTGTGGTACATTATTGAAATTTGCAGCTCTTCGGAGAAAGAAAATGATTGTTCTTACTTTAAGATTAAACGGAACACACAAATCGCTTCATAAATTACACATGAACATAACCTATACGAATATTCGCTCATCAGGTCGAGGAATTTAAAATACTGTACAGCTTTTGAGAACGCACGGAGACGAGGAATGACATTCCATCAGGATGAGAAGAACAATTTATATCCGGACTCGTCTTATATACTCAACCGACCTGCAAAGGAATGACGAACAGCTGGATGCACACATAGGCCACGAAGTTGGTTTGCTTGTGAGCCTCTTTGTCCTCTTCTGCTATATACGGTGTTAGAAAGTGCTGCACCCCCAGGAGCGGGATCAGGATCAACAGGGCCCGCACTGCCTTCCGGTGACCCGTTGACGCCTGGTTTCGCTCCTGGTCCTCTGCCGTGGCCGCCGGGAGCCGGACTTTCATCAACAGCACCCGAACGATGTTGATGAGGAACACGAAGTTGAGAATGACCGACGCTGCCACTGGCAGCTGGAAAATGTAGTCGTAATTCGTCGGTGAGGTCCAGCACCTGAAGCAGCAAAGAAGCCAAAAAAAATTAAATGAACCCTTATTTCACTGAAATAAAACCAGGACTTTTACGAGGGTTGCCCCACTTGAGCGCGACTTTAGTTACAGTATTTCTAGATTAGGCACGATTAGAAACAAATTATGATACAGCCCATAATGATGTGAGGTTCTTGGATTTTTTATTTATTTTGAAAATAATTTTCAAGTTTAATGGATGATGATAAGTCAAGACTTTCCAATTACGGCCAGATCAGTTATCCCCCCATTATGTTACAGCGCGTGGCTGTTGAAAACTTTCGATTCAGACCCACGCATTTTTCCTGCGGAAGTCAAGCATTCGCCTCATTTACTTTCATAATTTCAAACTACCTGAAAGTTGTCAACACCTCCACGTTCAAATACATGCACTCGAGTAGATGAGAAATGAAAGACATGGGCTAAAATTGTAAAAAATACATGTTCATGTTAGAAGCGAGATACGTGAATGATTTATTGGACCCTGAAAGAATACCCAATTGGGAGACTTTCAAAACCTTTGCCTTCTTCACCCTGTCTTGCCGTTTACTGCATCAATGGCCAAGTTTACGAAACATAAAAAAAGGTTGAACAGCGGAAGTCTTTTCCGGAAATGAGGTTCAATTCATCCCGGATGCAGGACAATCGATAAAATAAAACATTAACGAGTTTTTCGTATTTTCTGACGACCCCGTAGTTTACAATTCCGACTAAAGGATAAGGAGTAACAATAAAACAAGGAACCTGACAAGCAACCATCAAGAAGACATTCTTCTTCCTTTTGAAAACTCTTTTCCCCAAAGACGATGCGGGCATCAAGAGACATGTGAGTAAGACATCAAATAGTGAAACAAGCTGCGTTTACATTCTGTCAAGTGCTCATATGATGCCGAAGGAAGAAAGGACAGTAGATGAAGAAAAGCCACTAACTACAAGGGATGTTTCGAAAGTTGTGATACTTTTTGAAATACCGTATAGATCCAAGGGAGTTTTGAAAATTCCAAATTTTTATTTTCACCTGCATAGCCCCATCATTTGGCAACACTTGAGTGCTGTTGCTCAGCGCAGTCTCCGCCGATTTTGATGCATTTTTTTCATGTGTTAAATCTAACAATAAAAAAGTGATAATTACCTTTATAGTTCATTAACCAGCTCTTCAATGACGGAAATGAGGGTGTCTGTGCCCTCAAAGTCAATAGCTTTCAGATCATTCTTCACTGTCAGGAACAGCAGAAGTCACAATTTTTTTCATCAAAATTTCTTCTGAACTTTTTCTTGTTCATTTTTAAAAAATCATATGACATGTATTGCATCATGTGACTTCTGCCTGTTCCCGACGGTGAATATTGATCTAAAAGGAATTGATTTTCATGCCAGGGACAGCCTCATTCCCGCCGTCAAAGAGTAGGTTGATTGTATAATACAATTAACAATTTTGGCTATGTTTTGATCATTGAATTTATTACATGAAATAATTCACTGAAATCGGCACAGACTGAGTTTAACAGAAATGAAGTGTTGCCGAATAATGATGGGGCTATGCAAGTATAAACAAAAATTTGGAGTTGTTGAAACTCCATTGGATCTACAGTACAGTATTTCAAAAATTTGCAAAACTTACGAGCCAACCCTCGTATAATAAACTCACATTGCACGTTGCTCCTCGTGTTGGAAGCTGCCTCTGAGCGCGGCGTAAATGGAGATGATCACGACGGGGAATAACCAGCCGATGAGGAACAAGTAGATCATGATCTTGCGCTCCTCAACAAACGCCACGACCAACAAGGTGTGCAGGTACAAGCCCTCACACAACATCCACATGTAGTTGGACAGGAGGAAGTAGTGGATGATGATGTGCAAGGTCACACAACCGTGCTGGGGAGGGTGTTGAAAAACGGAGACAAAGAAACGCATGCGTCACAGGTTTACATACAAGAATACCAGGGTTGTCCCACTTCGGCGCGACCTTGGTTATTCATATAGGGTAGTTGAGACTGTCACAGAGAAAAGATAATTACGATATAGCCCATAAGACGTTGCATGGTCTTGGGATTTTTCAGATTTATTTTTGTGGAAAATTTTCAATTTACTGCGTGGTGATGTTAAGTTAAAGTCAGAGTTCTCCACACATGTAAGACATCTCACATTAATTGTGCTAAAAAAAATTAGGCCTGCTAAAATCTGAAATTTGTTCGTTGTTTTACCTACTATATTTTCAAAAGTTTAGAGAGCCATGTTTCCAACCTTTTTGGGCCAGTGGATCAATCAGCAGATTTCCATGGAATAAGTTGTGGACCATAGCAAGTTTCCAGATAGATTTTCTATTGACAAGCAAAGTTTCATTGCATTTTTGCCAATTTAAAAAAGTTTTGGTTGGAAGACTTCATGGCAGTTACAGTATTTCAAAAAGCTGCTTTTTTGCAAATTTTAAGTTAAGCACCAATGAAGCTACTTTTTGTGGAATGTCTTCCATAAAAAGGTGGGCTTGAGGGGAATTTTATTGCAATGAAAATTTAAAAAATGATTTATATCAGCAGGTGAAACTTTGTCTATGAAGCATGATTAGGAAAAAAGCCGATTTTTATTTTCCATCACATAATTTCAACTGTCATTGCCTTTATAGAATTTCAGATGAAGATAGCAGACTTCAGAGCTACTTTTGATGAATTTATTCTAGCCGCGTGAAGACAATTTCTTGTGGACCAGCAAAAAAGTTCTGCTGGGCAATCAGACCATTGGTTTGCGGAACGCTGTTTTATAGATCATGGCTAAACAGCAATATTCTTTCGTTTTCAGCTGCCCTATTATACTGACAAATTGTTGCCACCGTGTGACAGGGGTGCTGAACTCTGGCGGTAGCTGGAAAGCTTTTACTCATTATAAGTAAATCGGAAATGTCTTTGAAAGTCTGAAAGAATCCCAGACCCCCACAACATCATGGGCTATGTCATGCTTTTTTTTTTTTACTTTTTACAGCCAAGCCTAAAATATATATCACCCAAGGTAGCCTTTAAGTCGGACAACCCTGGTATGAGGGTGCTGAGCTTCTTACAGTGGTGCTTGAGCCGCTGCTGCTGTACTGCCATTGAGCATCTGTCACCAGTTTGTACCACAGAATCCAGGCGATGTTGTTGAACATGAATGATATGAAAAGGTTCTTATGAATCGTGATTCTTGTGCAGTGCAATGACCTGCGAAAACCAGTGAAAAACTGTTTCACGAACTGGGGAAACTTCAACATGAGAAAATCATGGATGAGAAAAACAAGCAATCACGACCAACTACTTTAATGCTCGCTCTTTTTGATTTTTGAAATCCGTTCCTGGATGGTTTGTTTTTCTGGATCTTCGTTGAGTTAAACGCATTTTCCCTTGAGATTAAATTGTGATTCATTAAATGGGTTCCAGCCACTCACAAGGGAGACCATCATAAACCATAACATATTTAGGGTTTTTTGTAAAAAAGATTGTTGAATTTTACATGCTTCAACGTTAATTCTGACAACTGTATTGCTCAGAACGTTCTGAATTTCTAAAATTGTAAAGACAAGAGGCAAAGTTCTTTTCAGTTTTTCTTGATTTTTGGAAAATTCCCAAGTTCCAGTTGGAAACTATTTGAAATTTGTGGATTTCTCCGGCCAAAAAATGGTGTTACGTGGAATAATTTTGCAATTCATATTCTTCCCGCTGGAAATTTTTGGTTCAGCAGTTTTCTTCATGTGGGTCTTTCCTTATGCTGGGACCCACTGTGCGAACGGAACAGATCATTTCATCCTTCATGCTTAATCGTCTGTATTTAGTTAATGCAGGCTATGAAGGTTCATTTAGTATTTTAAAACATTCCTGAGAAGAGATGATAAATTCTACATTCGGATCTGCGAAATATTTGGAAAAAATTAAATTTTATAAGACGTATATACAACTTGGAAGGATTATTTGTGTGCTATTTTTTAAATTGAATAATCTTGCAATGAACCACTTCTCAAATATTTAGCGGAATAAATGCATTTTCTACAAATTTTTCATAACGCGACTTTTCTGCTGTCAAAATTAGAATTTAATTAGACTTCGGATGAAACATTTTTTTTTTAAAAGGTGACGATTCAAGATTATACTTTAATCAGTTTGTTGAAAATGTATCCGATGAGCAATTGGAACAAAGCACATGGATTTATCAAATCGTTTGGGCTCGCATTACGTAACCTATTTTCAGATGTTGCCAGATTTAAAGTTCAACGAATCTCATGCATTTTAAATTGAAAGCCAATTTTCTCGTGACTCACCGAAAGTAGAAAAAGATGATCAGAGCACAAACGATCATCACAAGAGATATAGCGTAGCCGGCGACAAACAAGTCGTTCACGCCCAATGCTTGCTATGGAAGTTTTCACCGAAACATTCATTATTCATCTGGCCAATATAGAGTGACATTCGACTGATAAACTTACTCCCCACTCTTGCATGACACACTGTGAGTAGTTTGCCCAACTTTGGTTGGTTACACTCGCTGGATGAACCCACCAAGTTCCATCCGGGTTACAATACTTGGTAACGTTCCCTTTTGATTAAAATATGAAAAGTCCACAGTATTAATCATCGATGAAATGTGTCGCGTTAATTAAAGCCTGTAAAATTATTGTGTGTATAAATTTAAAAGTATATGCTGTGTGCTGAACACTGCGAAATCCACAGGCGATGATGATTTTACTCAAATTTTTGTTGAAATCCTCTCGTTTGAAAGTTTCAATGAAACATACATTTTATGAACATTAATGTGAACTGAAAAAAGATAGCCATTGTTATATTTAAGATATGGATTACTTAATGCTGACTGCACCAAACCAACGCGTTTATGAACAAAATTGCAAGTTAGTTTCATGAAGATAAAATTTATTTTACGAATTATTATTACTAGATCTGTGCTAATCCACAGGATGATGAATTTATTCAACTTTTCAACGTACGATTATTCAATGTACGAAACATCGTACGATTGTATGTGAGCTGAAATATGATATAAACCAAGTTTAAATTTAAGATATGGAATATTGTTCTGTACTTCGTCTTGATTGAACCAAACCAATGGGTTTCGAACAAAATTTTAGGTTCAGGATGTTAAAATGAAATTTACTTTACAAATTATTATTATTATCAGATCTGTGCTAATCCACAGGATCATACGATTATTCAACTTTTTTTTTATCTCATTTGAAAGTTTGGAAGTTTTCATGAAACATCGTACGAAAATGTGTAGGCTGCAAAATGATTTTAACCATGATTCAATTACGTGGATTATTTAGTGTTGACTGTACCAAACCAAAACTTTTTCAATCACGCTTTAGGTTTTCTGACGTTAAAAAGAATTTCAAGAATTTGTCGTCACATTTCAATTTCCAATCGATGAGTTCCTTCACAAAAATTTATTTTAATCCCGAAATCAATTCCTCGTCATTTTCTTCGGCTACTGACGCTATCTCACGTTTTTTTCATAGCAAAATAGTTATTGATCCACCGGGAATAGATATTCGTTTTTCTCAAACTTAACTTTTTCAGATTATTATGGCGGTCACGAGGACCGTCGGTCGAGCAAAGCAAATTAAATCCGCGAAAGTTTCAGAGAGTAAAAAAAAGAGCTTATGAAGCTGCACATAATTTTCAGTTAACAAGAGACATCCTAAAATGAAGACAGCAAACTCTTGTGTATTTTCTATTTCGGATTCCTCGGAATGTTCTCTTACCCCCGTTTGCGTAAATCCCAACGTGAGGAGCAGAAACACAAGAAGCCATGGCTTCTGTACCGGCTTCTGTCGCTTCCCAGCATATCAAGCTGTCGAAAAACGGCTCACAGAAAATCTTATCCTCTGAAAACCCAAAAAAAAAGTAAATACTTGCCAGTGACTCGAAATTTCAGCGAAAAAAACTATCCGACCGAATGTGTTGTCCCGCGACGCGCGCAGAATTTGTCAGCGACGCGCCAAATTAAACTCGTTGATGGATCGTAGCACGGTTTACAATAGGACTAGATTGGATTAAAGCTATCTTCAGATCGACAGTATTTTTTCCCCTTTTTGACTATTCAGTTTCATGAATTCGAAAACAATTACAATTTTAGTCCCCCTTAATTGGATGAACACTTACCGGAATGCTGTGTTTCATTCCATTCTGCCCACAGTTGTTGGCAATGTGTTTCTGCTGTGCTTTCGTCGAGATCCCCGGTCTCCTGGGATTCAGCCATTTACTCGAACTTTCGTTTGCACTCAGTCCTGAGTAAATAAGAACGAAAAATGAGAAATTCATTACGAGAAAACAATTCCTTGAACTATATACAGAACGATTTTGAATTTCACGTTTCAATGTAACACCTTCCTTCGAAAATAAAAGGTTGGGTGTTTTGATGATGGCTTTCGGATAAAAGGGGTTGAAGTCGAAAATGCACTTGAGGAAAATGTACACATGAGTGTAAAAAAAAAAAAAGTCCACGTTTGTTGTCAGTATTCCAGAATTATTCAACCGGCAAGTATTTGCACGTGCTGCTAAGCAACACTATCCGTGTTCCACTTCAATCGTTTGCTCAAACATTGCACTAATAAGTTGCTAAATTCATTTCTACGTTCACTGAGCTCCGCTAAAAATAATTCGTACATCATTCTGGACTGATGATTTACGAATCATGTTTTTCCATGGGAAATGAATTGAGCATTTTAAATCATTTTTTATGATTTCTTCAGAAAAATTGTCGTTTTCCCATGCGAAGATGTGTGTTCTGCCGCCACCGCAATGATTCATTTATTGCCGTCCTTTCGCGATTTTGCGAAAAATTACAAAAATTTCCAGGAAACTCACAAGATAACGTCACACTAAGAATTGTTGAGAATGATTTCCTGCCTGACTTAGTACAAATTATTCAAGGGCACAAGTGAATGGGAGAATTTTTTTTTTTGCAAACCAACTCGTCATCACAAGAAAGCACGATCGAATGAATCCCCAGGGTTATTAATCTTTAAAATTCGCATAAAGATAAATTCAACGCAACTGAGGCCATATACAACTTTCTATCATTTATAGTTAAATGAATTCAATTAGAAATAAAGCCATCCAGCATTGTTGAAAAAAATGTTTTCGTCTGAGTTGGCAGTTGGCACGAATTATTCAACGGTAGAGTGACTGGGAAAATCTTTTTTGCAGACCCATTCGTCATCAGAAGAAAGCGCGTGCAAATCGATTTCCGTGTGTTCAATCCTTCAAGTTTGCATAAAGATCATTTCAACGCAACTGAAGCCATATATATACAACTGAAAATCATTTTATAGTTAGTCGACTTCAATTTTAATTATGAATATTTTCAATACATATCTTCAGCAGACTCTTCAAGATATATCGTTCGTAAAATGAGTTTAATGTTTCTCGCACATCCCATATATTATTCATTCGCATGTATTCATAGATCGATACAACGATGAAAAGTGACGCTTTCGAGTTTCAACCATGTCCACGTCACTCGTGTCACTTGAATGAATAAAAATACATCTTGTTCTTTACTCAAGTACTTCCGGATTCATTGGCTCGACACAAAGAATGAAAAGAAAGCTGATCTCGGAATATAAACCGGTGTGTGAGCTGACGAGCAAACCCATCACTGGAATGCGCAAATAGACAGTGATGATCCCGGGTGCCGACATGGATGATCGATGCACATAACCCGTCTTGCGAAATGCGTATGCGGAAATAAAGACCCGCGATGATTTTCGGTCCCCCGCCAACACATATATACGACATGCGGTCCGCGAATATTTTCGACGAATGTGAGCCACGTGCCAGTGGTCGTACAGGTTTTACGACACCGCTTAGTCTGGTTTCTTTTCTCTTTCTCCTACTTTTTTTTATTTCATTTTCAACGAGAACCCCAAAATTACCCTCGTGCCGCTGCAGAGTGCATATGGTCCTGAAAAAATGATACTTTTTGTTCCTGATTGTTATCATCGAAATAAGTCGCCGTTGTTAACACCGTATGTTCGCAACTTGAAACACGGGTTCGACCTGCTTGGAGGGGGCAAGACAAAAATTTCTGAAAATCTTCCACACACGATCTCAAGTCAAATATCGAACGCATACATGAGTTGGTTCAAGAAGTTCGCGATGAAGGCAATAATTTATTGAGAAGGCTTTTGCGTTAAAGAAAAAAATCTTCTGGTATCATCTTCGTATAATCTAAGCTCAATAATGCGTCATACTGGATTTCAAGTACGCTGAATCTGAAATTGATTTTGTGGGTGAGTAATGTACTGTATATCCAAATAAGTATGAAAAAAAACAATCTTGTCATCACGAATTAAGTAAGTGTCTCTAACTTGAAACCAACATACTTCAGAAGGAGGACTTTAGTTTTAAGGAAGTTCAGGTGGAATAACACCACAAAAATATATAACATGACAACATATTCAGGACAAGGACACAGTATGTTTCCAAATCCAGGTAGTATTTTAAAACCATAAATAGAACCGTTTTACTTTAATCAAAAATGTAAATATATATACCGCCAATTTCACATTATCAGTCAAACTTAATTTAGTGTTGTTCAGAGCATTCTCCGTGGATTTCTAATAAATTTACCAAGCTTCTGAAAGATAAATTTCCAAAATATTTTAGAGCCCATACTTGATATTTAGGCTTCAATTCTATAATTACGAAACAAAGGTTTTCTTGAGTTTTTAGCCTGGGTATAAGTTTTTCATACCAAGTTGAGAATTCAACTAAATTCCTTTCATTCGCTCAACAGAAAAAGTTTGGAGATCCAAAAATGTTACCAATATGAGGGCTCATCTTTGGGTTACGGTGATGTTTAGCCCAAAATGTTAGGAAAGTGTCTTAAAAGGTATTTTTTCTTTATGTAGAATTCATTTCCAGACAAATGCACAGCCATATACAAAACTTTAAATGAGATGAAGGCTGCTGAGCATCGCTGAACAGAATGCTTTCATTCATGGTAATCAAGAAACATTTAAAATAATCATCAGGCTGGAAGTCGAGGCAAATCTCCCAGCCTTCAGCACCAGAAGGTTAGAAAGCCCGAATCGAGTACTTGGAGCAGATTAGATAATTCATTTGCCCACCCTGGTGACTCTCCAAGTCCATTAGAAACTGATGTTCGCTTTATTTCAGGAGTAAACCCAAACGTCAAAAATAACTGACTCCTGTTAGAGCATAATTCGAACGAGAATCAACGCAGCTGCTTCATGCACCACGAACGCAGAAATTTGTGACGAAGCCGAAAATTACCAGCTGATTCTTTACGACGGATTTCCTAGATTAAAACAAAAGTGCGACAACAACAAAAAAACGCCGTGAATGACCTTTTTGCAGAAACAGCAGGCAAATGCACACGCGAGGGCATGCATGTGGTAAACGGGGTCTCATTTCCTCGGGGGGAATAAGGAAAGGCAATTTTGCGTTTGGTTTCCTTTTTCTACGACGTTTACTTACTATTTTCTGCTCGACAAAAACAAGTGGGTTGTCCAGGGGTTCCAAAGAAATTACCCACGACGAAGAAAGGCTTTTGTCGAAGTAAATAATGGAGACGTAGTCCGCTTCAACGTCATCCGAATTTATCCTTTCTGAAGTCGCCTGAATTCAATTACGACGATGTCTATGGAAAATTTCCCCAGGATTTTCGATGACCGATTTGAGAAGCTCTTCAGTTTGAGCTAAGAACTGCTGCGTGGGCGTATAAGTGGAACACGATTTCTGATTTCGTCTGGAAGGCCCCTGTGCTGACGCTTCATCGAACTCTTGTCGACGGACATGATTACTTTGCGAACCGTGGAATCGATGTTTCGATGTCACTTAAACAATATGATCGAGCTTTTCCGATACATTGACAGATTTTTTTTCATCTCTATTGGCATGGACTCGAGGCGAGAAGAGGATGAGTACGTGTGTGGTGCCAGCACGAGATATTTGAGGGGCTTCTCAAAAAGTCTAGAAAACCGATTCCAAGTACTGTATGCATCACAGCTGGGTACATAGAACATGACTGGTAAAAATGTCATCCCACTCGGAATTGCATAAAAAAATGCAATCTGCAAATCACCGTATAATTGAACTCTAAATATTTCATGCAGAAAAAAACGCGTCTTCTAATTTTCTCAGGATTTTCCCGGAAGACTGCCACGAAAACCCCGAGATAAATTAGAAAAATAACTGTGGGACAAAAAAATCGAACAGCTGGGGAGTCACTTAGATAAAATTCAAGTGAAAATTGTTGGCGTGGTTTCTCTATATATAGTGAGTTCTTGAATAGGTAATTTCTATTAAAATGTGCCCACTTGAAGAATTTGAAGCTTCGAATTCCCAGAGTATTCGTATCAACCCTGAAAAATGGGATAAAAACCAAAATTGTGTGTCAAGTGATCTGAAAAATTCTTCTAAATGTTCCCCGGCCTTGCGTTAAAAGTAGGAGTCCAACAAATATTTTCCTACGAAATTTTGTTTAATCAGATCGTATATACTGTAGATATGATTTTTAGTTTCAGATTGAATGAGACGTTCGAAGAGTTGACTAGCATTTTTAATTTTCTTACAGCGAAACTGCGTTCGTGACTCACAGAACTTCTTGGATACCCCTTCGTATTTCGCATATCCCCGTCGTTCTCGCGAGTTAGGCACTTATTTTATTTGCACCCCATATATATTTTCTTTCACACTGTACTCGCAGTTCGCGTCGGGAAACTTATTTGGGTACGAGAGACGGGGGGAAAAAGGAACTGGAACTTTCGGGAATTCGTCATCGACTGCCTGTTGCTATGACGAATGATTGCGATTTATCGCGTGGAACTCGTTGGAGCACCTCGGGGAAATCGGATTTCTTTTTCGGCCTCATCCGGGATGATCGAATCGATTCGCGAAAAGCCAGGGAAACGATTTTCCGGTTGTGAGAAATCGTTTTCCAATCGCGGGTTAATCATTTTCGAAAGTCCGCTGCTTTCGATGAAGATGAGTTTCGACACGTTGAACAGATCCATTTTCATGAGACAGAAAAAGTATCTTGATGCTTTGATACTTCCTCAGAATTTCTTTTATGGCGTTCAAAATTCGTTTAAACCCGAATTTGTTTTTCAATACTTCGATCACATAGCACATTCTCTTCAAAGCTTACACGGAAAAGGCAGAAAAGGGTATGAAGAAAAAAGTTGTCTTTTCGAGTACTTCGAACATTCTTGAACGTTTCCTTTGAAATTTTTTTTGGAAAAAATCGAGGAGAAGTAGACGAGTAACTTATTGCACGCAGGAAAAGTGGATAAGGATTTCCACATGGAATCAATGAGTACCATTAGAAGAGAGAAAAGGAACATTTTGATACTTCTAGGGGAAATCCGGTAGGCATTCATTTCGTGCTTATCCAGCATGCTTCTGAGAGGCGGAAGAATCGTTCTCCTGAGGATGCTAAAAATTTCCCCGAGCCCTCGCATCTCTCTCATTTTGACAGGCAATTATCGTTTCCCTGAGCCTAGGTCATTAATGAAGGGTAAACGGTAAGTGGTAGACTGAGTGTTTGTAAGGTTTTTTCCGTCTTCTTTAAACGAGACGACCAAGATTCACGTCCGAAAATACTTACTACAGACCTAAAATATGGGTATATAAGTCAAAATTTTGTGAGTCAAATTTCAAGGGACCAACAAAAAAATTTGACTGACATGATTGTTGTGGAAAAAGATAAAAGAATTGCAGAAAATTTTAAATGGCTATACATTCTGAGCCTCAATCCTTGTGGGGCAGGGCTGGGATTTATTTTCAAAATTTTGTGCAACAAGGCAGCATACAAAAGAATGAAAAAGCAGGTGTACAAATTTTATCAGAGGAAAATATCCTAGATGAGAAATGTAAGTACTTTAAAAAGCAGAGATACAAGTCTTTTTCTAAAAAGTGGGTTTTTACAAAAGTGTTTTGAAGATTTTCAGAAAGCACAAGAGAGGATGCTCAAATGATCCTCAAATTACAAGTCCTGCAATTTTGTCAGGAGAAGAAATGAATTTGTAGTCAAATTGGCAGGTGCGCAACCTGCCAGAATAAGCGCAAACGTGTTTTTGTATCCACACAAAATATGTACAACACCTTTTCACGCGAAGTCAAAAAAATACACAATCAGATTTTGCAGTTGCAAAGAATGTTTAAAATTCACTCAAACTCTGTTGAAAATTTCAAGCAGCGCTTTTGCATTCAACAACATCAGACTTTGAACTGTGTCGACTGCAGGCGGATTTGTCCTTTTTATGCTTTTCATGTCCTTTGTTCGTATCTGAGGTCTGTTGCCAGCAATATTGAGGACTTCCGCCAGATCCTGGTAAATTTGGCCCAACTGTTGAGGGGCTAATTTATCAGGACACGGAAATTTAGGAAAAGCCTATTCCCCAAAAATTTGGATTATTGGGAGAGGAAAAAATCAGAGTTTTTAGACCAGTGTGAAAGGAATCTGTTCCTTTTCAGAAACATTTGACACAGGTCGTTTTACGTCCTTGTTTTTGAGCAATGCATGCGCAGCAAGCATCAGATTTCTTGCATTTTGGGGTAATTATGCCCCTCATAAAATTGGGGAACCCCTACCGCTTTTCTGGGGGGGGGGGGGATATCTTCCTGGTGGCTTAACTGCCACCAGCTGGCTTTGCCATTTGTCTTTTGGCGCGCCAATCTTCATATGCGCGTTCCCCCTTTGAGAAATATAATCCCCAAAGTTACTCGAAACTTCGGGGATGGTCAATAAATTGTGTCAAAAACAAGACACAAAAGTTGACTCAGTTGATAATTTCTCACAGCAGGGATGATCATAAGAGCCAAAGTCTGGCTCTTATGATCATTACATTTTTTTTTCTGGCAGCAAAGTTTTCCTGAGGCTTAACTGCTGTGTGGCATTTTTTTACATTCCTTTCATGGGATCTGCATAAAAAGATTTCAGACATAATGGGTTTACCTTACCCAGATTTTTCTAGGCTTTGGCTACTCAGCCAAATCTTTGTTTCACTGACCGTTGGTCAAACCAAAATGCACAAGCATGCAAAAATTTCCAGCACTGCTGCAGGATGGAATTGAACCCACTGCCATCCAAGGATTAAATTGATTCTGAAATGAGTTGACAGGATGTTGAACAGGGAGGCAGGGGTTCATTTGCCCAATTAGTCATTTACTTCCTTTCAAAACACATCAAAATACTTTTAATTGCTTTCCTATTTCCTGCGTCAAGAAAATGATTGACAAAGGGCGTTGGAAAATTTCAATTTTGGAGGTTCAAGATGGAAAGCCTTCCAGTTAGAAAGGTTTTTAATGAATTGTTTCTAAAGGAATTCAGATCGGGACTTGAGAGAAGTTTGCTTATTATAATGCGGCATTCCACTCATTGAGGTTTGATGATTTATTGAGGTTCAACTGTATAGTCTTCTGCTTTTCTTTCAAGAAGTTTCAAAATTACATGACGTCTTCTATTTCTGAAAAACACTTGCCTTGCGTGAATAATGGCCATTTAAATTCACATGGAATCTTCAACTTGAAATAATTTCCGAAAAAATCTCCTCGAACTGTCTTAGCTTAAATGGAGAATCGATGATCTATACTGAATCAGATTTCCGTTGTATGGCACACGGTGCTCAAGGTTGAGCAAAACAATTATTTTTTAACCATATCGACTCATCATCATGTTGATTTCTCGAAAGACGTTATGTGAAACAATCAAACAATATATGAGCACATGCATTCAAAATTCATAAATCTTGTCAGATGTAAAGTAAAAGTGACTTTTCTGTTCATGAGACGCAGAATGCATGAAATTCTTGGGTAAAGCAAGTTGACACTGCTTTTCCGGGAACTGCGGCTTAGTATCTTCAGGGTCACAGCCGAGGCCAGCATTTCGACACGAAATCGTAATTCCCTCTGAAGAATGGGGCTATGCCTTTTTTCTGTCTTTACGTGTCTTTATTTTCTTCCTGCTGTATTTCGATTTTCTTTTTTTCTTTTTTGCAAGACGTATTAGCAGCTGTCAGGAACGCGACGAGAATATCTCCCACAGTGTGCCAGATCAACGTCGGTTCGTCGCGGAAAATTCGCAACATCTCTCGTATATATGCGAGGAACTGCGGAGGCGACGGAAGCGTCGAAAACGCGTTCGACTCGTCACCACGCTTCGCGACGCGTGAACTCGACGCGATCTCCGGTTTCCCTTCTGCAGCAAATCTTTCCTTGCTCCACGGGATTCGGCATTTTTATGCACCCTCCGTTACAAATGAGTCGTGTACTGCCAATGTTCCGAGCAGGAACGAAAATACAGTAAAATACTGGAATAGTTGCATTTTAGACAATCTTTCTTCTTTTGTGTATGGCTTTTTCGAGGGATACGCGTTCTGTACTACTTTACTTGCTGCTGTGACTCTAAGATTCAGTACTACAAAATGTCTGAAGTCATCAAACTAAAAGACGGGATCGAATGTGAACCTACTTGTCAATGGCGAAATATTTTTCTTCTATTTGCGAGGATGAGCGTTTCACAGTTTATTCAATCGCTTCTTGTATTTGATGGCTTCATACATTCGACGGTAATTTCTATTCTTACTCACTGTACATGCTTTTTCCGAATCAGGAAAATCTCTTGAATCTTGTTTTTTGCACGAAATTAAGAATAAAAAATATATATTTGACTAACGAAGATTCAACTTGTTGCTGTTGTCTAGATTCAGAATATTCCATCGTACCTTATGTGTGGGATGGCTTCATGCAATTGAAGGATTCTTTTAATGCATTGTTGCGTTGTTTTAAAATTTTCGGGAAAATAAATTTCAACAATATATTCTTTTTCAGTCCAAGGCCACAGGAATCGGTATCCCGCTGTCAGTTTGCACCTTTCTGGGAAATTTGTCGAGTAATTTGAGAATGATGTGCACAATAAACTGATGTGAACTTGTAAGAATTCCCTATATTTATAGGTACAAAATTTTATTAACAGGTCGGAAATTCATTTCAACACATCCTTACGCCCGTTTTCAGATCAGAGCAGGCTTTTTTGAGGAAATTGGAAAATGAAGAATAAAACATCTGGTCTGATTTTCAGAGAATTTAATTTAGGGAAGGTGTGTCTCATATTTATACTGAAAGGCATTTTTCATTTTTGGCTATTGAGAATGCACTTCCTTAGTGCCCAGCAAATAATTTGTTACAATGGCTGGGTGTAGCAGTTACACCTTATGTCATGCATTTGTTATGCTTAACTGTAATGTCCACCTTCTTCTGCTACTCCTTCATAATTTCCTTTTTTCATGGGTGATGTATTAGAACATTTTTGGGCAACACATTGGGAATGCATTTGTGATGCATTCTATTGTTATACCTGTTCTTTAAAAATGTTGGATGTACTTTTTTGATTGTAGCAGGCAGGCTTTATATATGCTGGCCTGCTACAATAAAAAAATGCTACAATAAAAAAAATGCTTCAGTAAAAAAACATTTTGAATGCTGAGAGTATCAGGTAGGCACTTTGTTATGCCCACCTGCTATGGGCATAACAAAATACCTACCTGCAACACACTAAGGAAGTCCTGAGTAGGCATAACTTGGTTGGGCAGAAACCCGTGGCAAATTTGGCATGGAACGCATTTGCCACGCATTTTGATGTGCCTAATTATTTGCTGGGTGGAAAGTATCATGGTAATAAACTTGAAAAAAAAATGACACATTTTCTTGATTTTTTTCAAAAAAGGAAAAATTTGATCTATTTAAAACGTGTAACCCGGTGTATTTTGCAACATCTTAGATTTAAATTGAAACGATCAGTTCCCTATTATGAATAACACCTTTGAAGCAGCATTGATCTGACTTTATCTGAACAAACTGCAATTATATTGCTTGCTTCGCACAAAAATATTAAAGCACAAGGTTCACAGTCAAATTAGGGTACGGCGAATTTTACACGCAGCAGCGTAGTTCAATACAGTATAGCAGAATAGCAGTACAGTAAAATTTTTGCAAAAATAGGTATAAGGATAGGAGCAATGATGATATTTGGAAGAAGGAGCACAGTAGCAGTGGTAAGATATGAATTTTTTGTGGTTGTGATCAACACCCCAATTGAGAACACATCTTTTTCTCGGAATGAAAGAGTTTATTTTTATAATAAATAACTATATTTACTTGAGTAAAGACGGAACGATGAGCGAATGAAAATCCTGGTTCTCAGATTCGGATATTCCACTTGAAAATTCTTTGCACTGTATAGTGTATACTGTGGTCATCTGTACGAATGTGTTGAATTGAAGTGTAAATCGAATGAGGTAGCTCTTGTGTCGACAAAGCACGATCATGTAAAAAAAAAAATAGTTCCACTTTGATCGTGAGGTGATTGACCTGACTGATTATAGATGAGGGGCTGAAAAGCTCACTAGAAATCGGTAGAACATGACAAATCGCATTCGTCATTCTTTGGTTAGCAGGTGTAGTTCCACGAAAGGCTTTTGAATACGCCTCATATTATGTGACTCTAATCCAGCATTCGCAAAGGCTGGAACACGACCTTTGCATTGATCATGGAAATGTTCGAAACGAGAGAGCACGCAAATTCTCAAAGTTTAGCTCATAAAAATCAACAAAAATATCATCACTGGCATTTGAATTCATCCTGAGTTTCAAGTTAGTTTTGAAGCCATAAATCATTAATCAAAAATTCACGCAAATTTCTTCTTCTGCGTGGTGCATACGATGTGGAAACTTCATTCAATTCACTGAGGCCCTAATTATTATGCAGGTTTCAATTAATCAGCTTGCAAGTGGTTATTCTTCGGGAAAAGGAAACACTTCAACGTTAATTTTAACCCCTTTTCTCATAATTAAACTGTATTTCGAGGGGAATCTCTTCAATTAGCGATGAAGTTTAGTGTTGAATCACTTTGTTTCATCGTCGATTGAACTTTAATCTATTATTTACAGTGCCGTAAACTAGTTTGCGATTAAATCTAAATCGTTGTGCGCATCAAACTCCTTCGTATTAGAAAAACAATTATGTAAATTCATCATGGAATATATCATTTATTTAATGTTTCATGAATTTGACTTTCCTTGATTTTTTATGGGGAGAAAGGTACAAAGTTATTTGTCTACATAATCTAAGCTCTATCACAGGACAATTCAGTCAAAAATCAATTGATTGCACCCAATTTATGCAGCTTCATTGAAGATATATTCAGTTGAATTTGAAAAGGGCCGAATAAAGTATCGCTGCAATACGTGTAGTATGGTAATTGTTGAAGGCATGTGGGAATTTAAACTTTCAATTATCCACTAAAGCGTTTGTACGGATTAAAACATTCGGAATTTCAAGTGGTCAACGGCGTTGAACTGGAAAATTTCGATTTTCTTTGGAGTAACGTACTTTTTCGTATGTATTCATATATTTTTTGTATCGTTTTCTAGCCATCTTTTGGCACAAGGTTCACATAATCTAATCTTATCGAAGGAAAATCCAGTTGAAAATCACTTGATCGTACCCAATTTATGCAGATCCATTATTGAAGATATTCCATTCAATTTAATGAGGACCTAATGGATTATGTCTACAAACGTGTCGAATGGCGATTTTTGAAAGCTTGCGAAAATTGACGATTTCAATTCTTCACTCCAGCGTGTCCTTGGATATACAGCATCTAGCTCGAAGTCCAACGTCATCGTTGACCCGGGAAATTTCGTTTTTCACTGGATTGATGTACATTTCCGAATTTATTCAACGTTTTTAAGGGAAAATATGCTTCAAAATTATCCTGGCAATGAAATTCGGTGGCTTCTAATTGCTTTTCTCTGCTGGACATATTTTATGCCCTCGTCATGATGAGCACGGGATGATCTTCGTTTCCTTAGGGACTCGGGACTTGCCTCCGAGTCTATATTTGCGAACACAACAAAAAATGAGCGGCACAGGGTTTTTTTTTTCATAATTCCTTTTGAACCGGATGCGAGACAAACGAATATGTTCCGTCTGATCAAGTGTGAATCAAAGCAAATCCCCGCGTTGTTTCGAATGCTTTCGAACCACCCGTCTAACCAAGCACATCAAAAGCCTCTCGGAACATTTTCTTTTTTTTTGCACTGGAGCAAAAATAGAAGCTCGTCCGTGGGACGACAAGGCTTGTCGACAACCGGGTTCTGAGACATGTATTGAACCCCATCCCATCCGCTGTCGTCGGGAGTCGAAATCGGGACAAAGGTGAGGAACTTACTAACGAGGATTTCGGCACTAGAGGATGAAAGGAAGTGCTGAGCTTTTGTGCTCCAGAAGAGGATCTTATGAAGCTCACAATAGGTAATCGTTGAGATTCTTTTAGTTTTATTTTTATCTTTATCGCTCATATTCTTCTCTCATAGCTGACCGATTCCTGCTGATGCACTGTACTTATTCGGACTGGCACGTGGCAAGGCTGTAAATCAATATTGTTCCCCTGCTTCATGTGCAAAATGTCAAACCTGAGAAATTTTTAAGGTAGAAAAAAAAACTGTCAGGACTTGTTCGCTTGATTCCCTCAAATTCATGGCTGGCGGTGAGAAATATTTAACGTTTCCAGGACAAAATTCACCCGAATCCCATTGAAATGTAAGAGAATTATGGGGGAAATTTGAGCACGTACTCTCAAGAAAGCCACTGTCGGTCCTCTATTGCCTTTTAGATGATTAGTGCATGAATCACACCTTGATTTTCACCGAAAAAGCCGAAAGATGTGATTGTTGTAGAATTAAATTCGTTCCTGAAGTGCTGAACAAGTGTTTCGAAGTCACTGTGGCACGAAGAGCTTATATTGTTCACCATTGAGATAAAAAAAATTGTGTAGGCTTTCATCGCTGAAGAAAAAGTTATGCTGACAAAAGTAACCATAAATTAAGATCCGCTCGTCAGATATTTTTTTTTAATCGATACAAAAAAGTTTGGAAAACTTTTACGAGTTTTTAAGCTGAATATTGAACGAGGTATGTATAACGACGTGGGTGATTGAGTCATTTGCGGAAAGGTTTATTAGGTGCGACAAGTATTTTTTTTGCTACCTGTGTATACTGCCTGTATTTATTTCTTTTCCATTAAAGGTCACTTCCCTCTTCCTCCATAGCACTCAATTTGTCACCGGGATGAAAAATTGAAAAAGAAGCTATTCCGAAGCCTTACAAAAGAGAGAACCGAGCTCCGCGTCGTTGCGGTCGCAACTGGTGTCGTTGGTTCGCGGGACACCCAACGCCAGAAGGAGTCGCCGGTTTTGTCGTCGCGGCGACGCAGCAGCAGCACCAGCAAGTAAAGAACTGTTGGCAACCATGAACCGCGGTTTTCTCTATATGCTGTTCAAATAATAGCAGTTGTCCATCGTTATTCATGCTGCTATGCAAGCAAAGAGTTTGTTAAATACTCGTTTGATGAGACAATTTCAACTGGAAGTTCCCCGATGAAAGAAAAACCTGGGCGAGTTCCGAAAAATTTGACTCTTTCAAAATGTTGCGGTTTGCGAATTATTCCGGCTTCAGGAGAAGTAGAACAAGAGACACCTTCAGAATTACAGATGGGATTGATGATGGTGTTGAGAACGAAAATTAAATCTATCCGGTGTAGTGAAATTTCGGAAAGACTCTCACAGCATTAAAACAAAGTGCGTTAGATTTTACTTTTAGTTGTAATTTAACATAAAACTTTACATTGGAGTGTTATACGATGTAAGGGGTCAACAAAATATGTCGTAAAATAAGTAATTACAGAGCTCGTTTTCCGCTTGCCGTAAGTTAGTACAAAAACATGGTTGAAATGCTTCGCCCAAAAGCACCCTAATGCATTATTCACAGATTTTTTTCTTATATTTTTGGCTTCATAAAAGCACTCTAATGTAAAATGTGCGAGCAAAATTCGACTGCTAAACGGGATGAATGGAAGAGATTTCTGGAAGCGTACGAAACAGCATCAACCCTGCTTTGGAGGATTTCTGAATTTATTCCACCATTCCTCATCACATTCTGAGAATGAAAATTTGAATTTTTTCCATTGCATGGAATGCAAAATGTGGACGGGAAAAATTACTTGGAAATCCCGCTGAAATTGTTCCTCACAAAGCAAAAGCAAAAAAAAATGTTTCAGGGCAAGTAAATTGAATGCGGAAAGCAATTTTCTTGAACAGAGGATCTGATTTGCTCGTTCCTCTGACACCGCATTGAAAAATACCCCACAAGCCACAGCTCAATGAATATATTTATTTTTACGCCTTTAGAAGTTCGAGACCATGAAAACCTGGTGACTTTGCATTATTTTCCTTATTTCTTTCTTATTCTAGCTGGAAAAGCACTTCCTCTGGATTGGTTACAACAGTTGCACGAAAGAACAGTTCCAGGGTACAAAAATAGTATCAAAGTTTTACGCGTCTCTCTGGAAAATGTAGGTCGTTTATATTTTTAATTTTTTAAAGTGTGCTGAAAAGCTGTGGGTCATCCTCCACTGGGTTGGACCTGAGTAAATAAAAAGAATGTTCTATATTTCAAATGGAAACATATAGATAAAATCAAAAGAAAATCTGACGCAAAAGCCCCCTGCCATTGGGAACACACCCCCGCGAATATTATTTTCCATGTGCCTTCTTTTTGTTCACAAGTTGGGAGAATTGTATCTTTTTAATGCCTCTCCATCATTCGAATTCTACAACTATTCACACATGAATCAAAGTTTCTACTTTGTTCGTTCCTTTACCCGAATTTTTGAATTCTGACGCTACCTGGTCCCTCGCTTTCGGGTGATTCTTTTTTTTTTCTGTAATAGCAATCAAAATACTGTATGCTTCTGAGAGGTAGCCCATATTCGGCAGATAGATCTAGGTAAAATTCCAGGGAAACCAGCAGTGCTGTACAGTATTTGACTTCAAAAGATCAATGATTTATCTATACGGTGCCAAGTCAATCCACGTGGAATTACAATAGACACTCCTATTTTATATCTTTCCCGTCTGACGGATCTAATATGGCGTGTTTTTGCCAACTCTTTTCTGGTCTACTAGAAAATAGATCGCTTCAAGGGTAACTAGTTTCTCCAAAGCAGTTGGACGTCGATCCAATTGCGACTCAGTCAACAAGTAATTCGGGCAAAGCGCAATTCGTCCTCATATCCTTGTGAGAAGTTCCGGAATGTCAAGGGCTTCCCTCAGTATACTGACGAAGCCCGACTCTCGAAGGCAAATTGCATTTCGCTTCACATTCACTCATCAACTCTGTCAAGAACCAGACAAGCTCCACAATATGCTAATTTATGTCTCCCACTGATTCTTAGCCAATAGAAAAAAGCTCCAACAACGAAGCATAGCGAAGGAACTGCTCAAAATTGCCATTAAAAGATTAATTGAATTTTTTTATAATTTCACCGCGGTTATGAGTACCTTCTCCGAAAAAGAAAAAATGCCTCGGAGAACTCGGAAATTGCGATCTGTAATAAAGTCACTCCTATGTTGGAGTAATGCAATGTTCCCTAACCCTTTTGGGCGTGCAGGCCACCAAATTTTCATAAAACTTTTTGCAGACCGGCAAATTTCCCAAAGATTTTCTGCTGACTGCCAAAGTTTCAAAACATTTTTGCAGACTCAAAAAGTTTTTGCTTGAAAAATATTTTATGGCAGCCATTTAAAAAGTTTCTGTTTTTTTTAAGTAAAGAAACAATGACGCAGCTGAAATGAAATGTTGTCAAAAACTTGGAAAGTCGGGCTATGGAGAAAGATTTCTCAGAATGAAAAATTAACGTATTTTATTTCAGCAGATGCACATTTGTCTAAATTGTTATAAGGATAAAAGCATCTTTTATTTTTCTCAACATAATTTCAACTGCCATTGTCTCTCCAGAATATCAGATAAAGATGACAGACCGCGGGTTGGGGAACACTGGATTAATTTACTCCGGACGAGACAGCTAGAAAGTGCTCAATGCATTCAACAATAGACTCAAGATTGAAAATGTCCCAGTTATTTGAAGGCCACTTGAATTTCAAATGCCACGAATCAATCAGAGGGTTGTGCAATGGAAGTATCTAGCGTAAATTCTCACGTTGGCATGTTTTATACAGTCAAATCGACAAATAATTTTTTTTAGCTTAGGTCGCATTCTTCCTGAAATTTCTAAACGACGTTGTGATCTATACACTCGAAGAATCGCTGCCGAAATTTCGTGAAAATGATCAAAATGGCGTAAATAATGTGTTTTGCGAATATCTCGATCAATGTGGGAGTCTTTTTATTTTCAGAGAAAACTGGGGGAATGATGAAGAGAGAATAAGCGAAGAAAAAGGACATCATCTGAGGCAGCGAAATTTTGTCTCGCGTTCGATTTAATTCCGGATAGCGACTGAATCGCATTTTCGTTCGACGTTTTGTATAAGAAGGGTTTATTTCTGCATGAAATGAAATTCCGCGGACCCCGATGTGGTGAAACCGGGCATGAAATATTCTCCCCTCGCCGTTTATGTTTCCGAGTATCGACTAGATTTCTCCCTTATATATGTAGAATACATTTTGTGGCCCATCAGACACCATGTCGTGCGGAAAATTATGCCACGCATCAGATCCCATTTTTAGTGGATGCTGTCCCATCTTTTTCAGCGTCCTCAGGTGCCGGAGAAGCATGTTTATGTTGTCTGAAAATATTACATGCGGTGCATCAAATTCACAATGCATAATTTTTGCACGCTCTAGCGGCGCAAAAAAAACTTTTCTGCAGAACAGACAATGCATATAGTTTTTTTTTCAGAAATTTCCCTAAGGATTACGATTGAAGTTATTCAACTCAGAATTACTTCGGGATGATGTGAAATCTCGCACGCATCATCAAATATTGACTAAATATCAACTGCGGAAACGTAAAAAAATTTAATATCAAGAAAATTATCTTTTAGTACCGCCGAATTTTTCCCTGAAAATAGTTTCAATTACTTGAACCTCTGAAAATATCTGAAACAAAACCCATGAAGCATATTTATCAACAATGAAAATTGAGTTTTATAGTTGGCTGCCATAAAATAATTAGAAGACGTGATTATTTTATGCTACGGTCGTTAGGACCATCAAGCAACGGCGTGTTCAACAAATAAGTCATCAAAATTTTATTTTTCTGTCAATAACTTTAGTGGAACGTCCCATCTGGACAGTCAGTCGATCGATGCAATTAAGAACAGCATTGGCTTTCATTCGAATGAGAATATAGCACATAAACTGTACATTAATATTATACATATGAATTCTATCAAATGCTCAATTTCTTTGAAAGACACATTAATACATATACTGCCCATTAATGATAATGTATTTGACATGATGATTTTTGGAACGGAATGCATAAAATCCTACAGAACTTCATGATTAAAGTGGTCTTATTTTCTTGTCAATGCCTCTTTTCATGCATCCTTTTGAAAAGTGGAATTAATTCAGGTTGTATTCCCCGCTTCAAACTACAGTACTGGCATCAATGAAAATCGAATGCTTCAGAAATTCAGCATTTAAGCATGCTTCTGAAATTCAGCATTTAAGCATTTAAATCTCAGCATTTAAGCAGTTATTTTGTTAATTGTATTCTGCCAAAGTTTCAATTCCACCACAGCTGCTGTCAGAAATAGCGCATAATTCCAAAGTAACTTTCCACCTGTGAACGTGAAACTCCGGAAGTGGTCACTGAAATGCGGATGTGTTATTTTTTCGTTGTCTGCACAAGATTCCTCCAAAGGATGTCTAAAAGCTACAAACCGATGCTGACGAAGATCCCCATTTGTGATTAAATATTAATTTGAGCTGAGTGCTTGTCTCAGGGTCAATTCCGGTTTTGTTCCCTGTTTTCAACAACGACAGGCAGGAAAAACGGCGGAGTCCAGTAAATCCATTCTAATTATTTATATCTACTTTAAAATTTAGAGGTTGGTTTAAAATTACTTAATTGTATTGCTTATGTATGTCCTGGGTTATGGGTTCGACATCCGTTTGGAACCCTGTCGAAAAACATTTGAAAAAAAAAAAAAAACTTCGGCCCGACTGAAGAAAGGGACTCGGAGCTATTTTCCGCAATAAGTGGGATTGACAGGAAGTTGAAGCAGAGCCCAAGCTCGCTTCACTGCCACGGGTTTATTCTTGCGTCCCAGTGGCACGCTTTTAAACGCCACTTAGGCTCACGCAGTGGGGCATCCTACCCCCACAGGTGGGTTCCCGAGTGAATGATGCCGTGACAGGCACAGGATCCCGGAATTCGAAGAAAATCTTTTTTTTAATTCTCTCTATCCCTCTGAAATTAGGTCTTATTTCCTGCAAAAACAAAAGCAAAAACAGTTCAGTGCATTCGAGCGCAAAAAAAAATCCATGCGAATCTTTGAAACGTGAGGCTAGCATTTTTCATCTAACATTTGTTTTGCTTCGAGTATATTTCAATCCACGCGACACACTTTCGTTCCTATCTCATAGAGTGCATATTTACTTCAATAGTTCCGTGCCGCTTATTCTATGAAGTGAATTAAAAGTTTCCAGTAATTGCCAATTTAACATCCCATCAGAAATTTGCGACGATGAAACGTCAGGGTCTCTTCTGAGTTCAAGGTCTTCCATGGAGAAAACAAAACAATGCGGCAACCAGCAAAAAAGACAGTTGATGTGTCCCACTAACTGAAAGTCGTTATGCAGGAGGTGAAAACATTCTGAACCTACGGGTACTGTACTCAACCTGTGTCAAGTCCGACTACGACAGCATTTGTGCCATAGAGAAATCATATGTTCGGTACTTCGGACCCATATTCGCACTTTCAAGGAGAGCAGAGCTGAATATAGTCACCATAGATCACTCAATAAGCAAAGAGGCGATGACTCCGATAGTCATCACATGCTGAGAGCACTCCTTCTAGGAGCTCTGTCTAATACAAGACTGATCATCAATGGAATAACACTATAGCGTCATCAGGATGGAAAGACCCGCACTTTCAAACAGCAGCCGGAATTCTGCAATAAAATTCCCAAGAAACTACCAATTTTCATAAAACTTCACATCATAAAGTGTGAGGAATAGATTTAATGCCCTCACGACTTTTATGCAACATTAAGGTATACTAAACAGCGTTGCCACCAGTAAGAAGACTTGAATCTGGAAAAGCGCGCTTTCTAATCTGAAAAGAAGTAGACAAAGCTTTCCTCTCAGAAAAACAGACAGTAACAATACGAAGGCACGATGTTCTTTGCTCTCGAATAAAAATATTTGCCAGTCAACAGCAGAATAAATTATATAAGCCGAAAGCATTGCGAGGCTCTTAACACAGAAATACTCGAAAATTAGTCCTAATAATTTTGATCTTTGTTTTTGATAAGCGAAAGAGTATCCCGTTATTTTCACACACGGATTCTTCAAACATTCTGTCTCGTATGTCCAGGAAACATATAATTCGTAACAATTTTTATTAATGATGCAAACTTGTGAATTACACTTCCCTTTCTTATACAGTACTCGATCCACATGAACGTTCAGATTGAACAATGGAAAGCACAGTGACATTTGCTAAAAGACATTAAGCAGTGGCAGTAAAAGTAAATGAGCAGTTGGAAATTCCTCAGCGAAGTGACATCCATCAGTACCACGGTGGAGCAGCAGAAATTTATCAAAGATGCCCTGCATTTCCATCCATTCGAAGGACCGGCAAGTTTTTCTGTGCTCTAATGCACAAAGCAAACATTTCTTTGTTGGTTTGTTCTTTCAGAGGAAACCCCTGATCCAACGTTCAAAATGAAACTTGGGATAAGGACGATTCTATGAGAGAATTGAACATCATTCAGGGAAGAACCCGGGTTCAGCAGCGGAGTGTGTTTTTCCGTTGCAGAACAATATGTAGAATAAAACATTAGTCCAACTCAGTGTTCCCGGACCTTTTTGGACGCCCCTCAGCCTAGCACATTTCCACATAATGTTTTGAAGCCCATCAGCAAATGACGAGAAAAATTCTATGAGGACCAGCATAGTTTCATAATATTTTTGCAGACTCAAAATGGCTCCATTTTCAAGACTTCATGACAGGTATTTAAAATTTTCCTGCTTTTTAAAAACTAAGTTAAGAGCAAATGAAGCAGCTGTATATATTGGAATGTCTTCAAAAATTTGAAAATTTTTTCTCAGAATGATAAATAAAGATAATTAATTTCAGCAGGTGAACATTTCTCTGAAGAGGTATTAGGAAAAAAGCCAACTTTTTTTTTTAATCAGATAATTACAACTGCTCTTGTCTGTCCAAAACGTCAAATAAATATATCAGACTTCATTGCTCATTTTGTAAATTTATTATGCTAAGGAAAATTTTTGTGAGGCTAGGGCTGATTCTGCCTTCACCTGGATGAAAGCTATAGACCCTAAAATGAAAAAATCAGCGTGTGTGTGCCATGCCTATTGTTTGTATTATTCCTTTCAGATAGAGGCATCAGTATACGTTTCTCCAGTAAGAAAGCTCGGATAAGTATTGCTACATTTCAGCCTAATGAAGTCAATTCAAAGAGAAGGAAAAAACGAGAAGAACGTGTTTGAAAAACGTCGCTAAAATATGGACGAAAATCCAAGAATGACTAGTGACCTGTTATGCGGAATATAGTACAGTAATTTTGGTCATTAGTGAAGCAACTCGTATCACGCACCAAAAGTGAATTGAAATCGCAAATATTTATCCGATTAATGCATTTTCTTCTTCGTAATTCGGATTTTAAACTCCCACACGTAATTCAGCAATATTACAGCAGTTATTCTGTGATCGTGTTATGGGAAGACTTTCGACACAAACATAAACTTCACACAAACGCACAAATACAACAGTACATACCATATGGAATGAAAATTAGGAACCCTTCCGCTCAGAATAGGCATTTATCACGCCGTGGAGAATTTGCAAACGGCTGGAGGCTTCTATACACAGGGACAATACCATGGAGTTGCTATGCTGGTCAGGGACTGTTCCAGCAGAGTGTGTGCAGGAACACCGGAAACTGCAGCAGGAAACAGGCTCTCAGCAATAAACAAGCAGCAGCAGCTGCTTCTACGTAGAACCCCCTCCTACTACAGGAAAAGTCGGAATAATAGTGAAAAACCTCGGGGGAGAAATGAGTGACAACGGGGTGTCTGGAGGTCCTCCAGTTCGAGCTCGTTCGTTCTCCATTTCATCGTGGGCCAGCCGAGAATACACCTACTTAAAAGAGTTGTCCTTATATATACGCCTTTCTTCAGCGTACATTAATTTGCTCTCCAATATTATTCATATCCCCTTCTTTGAGATTTTGGGTTCCATCAGGGCTTTGCCATTTATTCGACAGAAATAGCATGCTGTTGAATACATGACGAGAGGGGACGGTTCCTTTGAAATGAGGCCGTCAAGTTTTGGGTCCGGGCTTGAGCTCCCGCATCGACCGTCACACCGCCATCACCGAAAAACAAATTCTTCTCGATGAATATGTTGTCAGAAACTCATCATGTCGTCGTTCTCTGTGAGGATCAGTTTGCGAACAGCTTAAAGCCTAATTTTGTTGCCGATGACAAATATTTTTGATATACTGCATTGGAAAGAACTTATCAGACTGATACCGTTTTTATTGAAAACGTTCTGGACGAACAAGGAAAGTTGCAGATTTTAAGATCTTGTATTTTACTCTGTTTATGGTATTTATGCGATATTCAATAGTTACAGAATATTATACAAAGTGGATTCTCGGTCGTAATACTTCCATAGATATTTTTAAAAATAATATTCCTATTCATTTTCGAAGCTTTACTCTTTCTAGAAAATTATGCGTATCATCTTGAAAATGGAGAGAAAGCAGAATTTGAAGTATCGTATAGAAGAGTAAGCGCATGTTTGTGTCTATCACACTTACATGTTTCAAAAATTTTCAGAAATGTATAGTTCAGTCATCTCTAGCGTAATTGAAGAATGTTTTCATTGACAAAGTCCCAGAACGTGGCCTACGAAAAATTACGGACAACTGAAATACTTTTCAATAATGAAGCCGTATGTGAACTTATTCCCGACACGGCTTTTTTCGCGAAATGACTTTCAGAGTAACAGTTGAATGAATTTCTCAGAAAATTGGAAGATACCTGATTTGGCCTTTTCTCGATTTTCTTGTAATTCAGTAATATTTTGAGAACTTGGAAAATGAAAAAAATTCCCAAGGAACTTTATTTCAAGAAAAAATGACGGAGTGCTCGAACCATCATTGGATAAAGAATATTCAGGATGCTGAATTCCAATGGAGGTCATTTTTTTCTTTTAAATTTTGGTTCATTTTTAAAGTACTGTATGAATACCAATTGTTGTTAATCTCGGGTTCTCAAATACTGCATTTCTATGAGTAATCATGGAAAATTCGATTTGCTTCCATAATGTTTTTACTCATACCGGCGAATTAATTATGACAATCAGCTAAAATCGGATCCTTGCATTTTTAATTTGTTGAGAACTTCCATTGAGTTAATTGCTATCATCAGCGGGTCTGTTGCTCAAGCGAAACTAACATTTTAATGTGTGAATATTATCCAAGATTATCGTATCAGCCAGCTGTGTTCTTCAACTCAAGTCCCGGGTATTCTCGAACTTCCGGACCAATTCAAGAGTCTGTCAAAGAAGATGAAGCATCAACTGATGCTGCTGGCATCCGGGACAAGTACGATCAAAGCAGGACTGTTTGCGAGCAGCATTCAAACTGCCGTTGATGTAAACGGGCCAGACAGTAACGTTCCGTTTCAGGACTGACGAGGGTCGCAATGATGCTCTCGAGACTATATCCCTCCCCGAAAATATCGCCACAAAAAAAAAACGAAACTTTGCCATATTTCGTCTCTTCTGCTGACCGAAGGAAGTCCGTGCGTCACGGTGGGCCGGTTCTGAACTTCCTCGGAGCGCGCCAATTCCGGCTACTAATGTGCAAGCGGGTGGATGTGTGTGTGTATCTCGCAAAAAGAAAAAAAAAGCAATATCCTGACCACATACGAGGGTTGGTTCATAAGCATTGAGACTTTTTGAAATAGACCCAATAACGCGCAGGTTCAACAATTCCAATTGTTTTCTGTACTTGCATTGCCCCGTCATTTGGCAACACTTCAATGCTGTTCAACATACTCTCCACCAATTTCAATGAATTTTTCATGCAATGAATCCAAAAATCAAAACAGTGCCGAAAATCGAGTCTTGTTAGTTGATTAAGCTGCTATTTGGCGGCGGAAATGAAGGCGTTCCTTTCCTCGAAAGCAATCCATTTAAATGTTTTCTTCGCCATCAAGAACAGCCAGAAGTCACGGAGTGCCTAGTCAACGTTACTAATAACAGAACTTGATTTTTGGCACCGTTTTGATCATTGGGTTCATCACATGAAAAAAATCATTAAAATTGGCCAAGAGTACGTTGAATAGCACTGTGGACAAATGATGGGGCTATGCGAGTGAGAAATAAACCAACTTGGAATTGTTGAAACTCTGTTTGACCTGTTTCAAAATGTCTCAAACCTTATGAACCAACCTTTGTGTATTGCAGATTGTCAATCTATGGAGCTGTCTGCCACGGAGGCGGTTTTCGAGAAGATAAAATTCCCGGAACGAATGCCAATTTGTCTTTTGGTCAGGCTTCCACGTTGCCACGCATGGCCTCAGATCTGATGGCGCATTTCAAAGTCTTTCTGCTTAACAGTCAGCGACGATTAGGCGGCTCTCGTTTAGGTGCAGTATCATACTGCTGAAGACACTGACTGATGAAATACTTGCTGGTCAAGAAAAAGTCAAAAAGCACTTTATTCAGACCAATCCATTCGGACAAAATCTTTTTTTTTGTCGTTCAGAAATACCCATAGGATATAAACCAGTACTTCTAAATATACGCGCGCTGATCGATTCGCGCCAGAAAATTATTCACGTTATTCTGCTTGCATCATGCTTAGGATAATGCAAGTATTTAATTAAAGTATAAGCTACCATTAACAATCGAATTTAACTCAATTTTTCTTTCGTTTAAAAGATAAATTTCGACTGCAAATCAAATAAGAAATTCATCTACGAACAGGCGATATTTTGGAGTCAGTGGTGAGTCGAGTATATAAGGGTAAATGTCATGGTTAAGATCGATTTGATCACAATCTCCTAAAATATCCAACCCAGAAGCTCAAATTACGATAAAAAAAAAGGCGAATACCGGTAACTTTAGATGAGCAAATAGCCTTGAATACATTCGAATACAAGATGTTCTGTTGTCTGTTGAGCAAATTTGTGCTGGAGAATGTCATATTAAGGATTTTCGAATTATATAGAAGTGTTTCTGAAAATTCCTTCTTCGTTCGCTCTGGTGGAATTAAGAAAGAAACCGATGATTGAAAGGGAATGCAAAATAAATCATGAAAAGTTTTGAATTAATGAGATTGAGTTTTCTAAAAAAATTCGTTTTATCGAAGATTTTCAAAAAAGGCGAGAAAAACATTTCTGCTCACGCAAATAAAGAAGGTAACTTCAGCCACGATCACGTTTCGAAAAATACAGTAGGAATAAAAACTTCCTCCACGCATAGGAATACATTATTCGAATGTCTTCACAAGACGAAAGTTCGGAAAACTTTGAAATTTGTGCATCTTGTTTAATCCGAAATCTTCAGCTGAGGAAACGTTTCAATTCTTCTGAATGAACGTCTGGATTTATTCCCTCCTGTTTCCTACGTATTGACTTGTTTCTGAAAACGCTAAACTAAATATCAATTCCTACTTTTCCTTCCATCAAAATCCGGGTGTAGACATGTAATAATTCAACAAAAATGCAAGCGTAGAAATAGTTTCTTTCTAATGCAATAATGTTATGCTTCCTGCTTCATTTTATTTGCAACTACCTGCAAATAATTCTTTAAACAGAAGGAAACCCTTAGAAAGTAAACGACGCAAGTGGAAACAGGAATTACAAATTAATTATTTACAACAGGAAGTTCTCCAAATTACGGAAAATTTGTGGAAGAAAATTCAAAGATGAAAATCTTACATGAACGCGCAGAAGTTTTCATTTTTATCAATGCAGCATGCTGTCTCCGAAAATTTAAAATTTCAGGACTGATGTCACAAATACAGTATGACATTTCATAGAATATAGTCGTACAGTCCTTCAAAGAAAAAGAGGAGTCAGATACTTCAAAAGCTCAGTTCTTCTTAGCTTTTTCTTGATTATACTTTCTTCTCGGGGAAGGACGGCTTAAAAAAATGTGAATTCTTTAAAGGCTGCTTTCAATGGCTCATATATATAGCCGGAAAAATGACAGTTGTTGCCCAGCAAGTCTCTCATAAAGCGCTGAAAGCAGTGTGGGCGAGGAACAAAATTTTCATGAGGCTATCATGAATAGATACGAGCAGATAGAAAGAAAGGAATTGCAGTATACTTGGCTTTCAGACTTGATCAGGAGAAACTGACAAGGAATAGAAGTCCCACGAGTACCGCGGACTCAGTTTCCAGAGTGCGAGCGATAAGACTGTGATGGATTGAGGATGGATGGTTTCATGCGCCTCGCGGCAACCGCTTTTCTCTGCTGTCGTGTTTTTTTCAGTTTTTTATTTTTTATTTTTCGGGATACATCTCAAAATAAATGGATTCTGGGGAGGGGAACTCCAGGGTTCTTTTGCTTGAACTAATGGGATATTGCGGTCAAAGTGAGACCCAGATCCTGCCGATGCAGCGGATGAAATTTTTCCTTGAACGTCCGAAATACGAATCCGTTCAGTTTCGCAAATTTTTTTTCAGCAAACGATTGGATGAAACACTCTATTCAACAGGGCACTGAGTCGTACGTCCTGATAAGATTTGGTTTTTGCATTACAGTTATATTTACATTTTTAGACACACCAGAAGGTTACTCTGATTTACTTGTAAGTGCGCCATGAAGACGGCAGTTCATGGACGAGAATGATTCATGAACCTACTTGAAATTCGAAGGCTCGATCTTCGACATTTGGAAATATCATGGGTGCATGTGTTACCCAAGAGAAAAACTGTTAAAAATCGTCAATAATGAAGGTACGCACTATTGGAAATTATTTTTGTGTGATGCATGAACGCCCACAACGTGAATCAGAAAAGCATGTTTTCCGTTCACGTGCTGACATAAAAGCCATCCCTGTTGGATTTCTGGTGCACTTTTAGCTTTTTCTCCTATTTTGTTCTCTCAAGGTGCACGTTGAAAGCAATAAACCATAATCCACGTCTTTCAAATTTAAATTAATCGACAAGAAGGGCTATTCTTCGTGATTCAATGTAACTAATGTGAAACCAACCTCTCCTGGGATTTTATACTGATATAAGAGCTTTCTCTTAAATGTCTAAATATAGCTCACAATCATTTCGCAGTGGTATCTTGCCACCTACATTCCATTGATTAACGCATGCCATTGAGTTTTTGGAAAAATTCACCCTAACATTTTTCATTGCATATCACACGTGCTCCAGTTTTTAGTAGACAAAAATGTTGTTCGCCAAATAATTATAAATAGCAAAAAAGCATTTAATTAACTTGAAAGCATCAAAAATTGAATAAGGATTGGTGCTAAGCAGAAATCCCGTGGCTTTTATCAAAAGACAGGCGACTCTATTTTCAGATTGAAACCTGACTCGATCTTCAGACGAGATAACTTGTTGAATGAATTTCTAGAATTCATTCAATTACGCTCGCAAGATGTTTTTCTGTGCACGTTGTCGATGTTTTTGTTTTTTGATGCTTTTTGAAGTGTGCTGCACTACCTTCATTTATAACGATTTTGAATAGCTTCTCTCTTCATATATAGCTGCACATGCCCCCATGATATTTCCAAGTGTCGAAGAGGCTATTTGAACTTCACGTGGGTTAATGAATAATTTAGAGATAACATTTCGACACTTATTGCGAATAATCGAGGATTCATGGTCAAATAATTCGTATAGTAAACTTCATGCGTGAACCGTTACTTCAAAATGGGAAAAACATTTTTTAGTCGCCATCATAATTAAAATACAGCACATCACGTCAAAAATTCAAAAGATTTCCCGGTGTAGATTGTTTAAATTTTCAAAGCCAGGTTTGCTTAATCCGAAGTGGTGCTTTAAAAATATCAGGTTCGAAGATCCCTTTTGCTCACTGAAAGCAAAGTTTCCCCTAAACATCAAAAAGTGCCCACATCGTGTTGCACCTGTATGTATCTCATGTGCAGAAAAGCTGCTGTACATTTTCGACATGCATCTATGTTTCTAGGTCGTATTCCTCGGGGAAAATGCCACGAATCGTGCACTGAATCACGATCTTCAAAGTCAATGCTTTATCTGATAGCTTGCCAAGACGTGAGTGCAGTAAAATAATTTACCCGGCATCTCTGTCTCGATATGCTACTGTTTGCGCACGGCTTTTTTTTTGGCACAAAAACAAAAAATCCCAGCTTTTTCTTGATCAGTGAGACGAAGAGGATATTTTCCTCCTGTTTCGAAAAAAAAAAATACATCGGAAGGTACGTATCATATGGCAGAATCCGCACTTTACTCGTGATAATCCAATTTATCATTGCCTAATTAAAACCAGATCCGGTAGTCATGTACATAGCTTTTTTAATTCAGGAGGCACAATGAGAGGCTATATTTTATCAATTTACCCACAAATTTTCAAAAAGAAACATGATGATGTGCAATAGTTCATTTATTTTGCCCTCATAAATAAGAGATCAGATATTTTTAATTTGAAGATTTATTTGCTTTTTTAATGTTTATCACGCGGATTCTGCGTACGTATTGCATAATTTGAGGAAATTCGTACCGATTAGAGGGTAATTGAGTGCCTCGCAATGAAATCGCAGCAGACGCTTCGTTTCCATCTTTTAGCGTGTAATTCTTGCCGTTTGTGCATTGGACATATGAGATTATAAGCATTCGAGGTTATTCAGCAAAATCATGCCAAAGGAGTACTTGTACCAAAAATCACATCGAAGTTCACAATGCTAGCAAATTCTCGCACTCATTCCACATTTCTATCTAAAATAGCGTCAAGAACGACGCAAAAAATTAAAAACCCAGTGTCCTTTTTCCGATGAAGAAGAATTCGGAGGCTACTTTCCTCCTGTTTCAGGAAATCAAGAATTGGGGAATAAATCACCACGACATAAAAAAAATGCAAATATTCGCAGGATATAAAAACGTGTGTAAGCAAATCAAAAGCCCCGGAAAAGGCCAGAAATTCCTATGCGGAATTTCATCCCTCAATCCCTGCGGGATCTGAGTTGAAGAATTTTTGGAATGTATTTTGTTTTCCGAAAAAGGAATAAAGATTTTACAGCGAAGTAAAAGCGCATGAAATGATAAAAACTAAGCAAAACTCTTCTCAAAACACACGCAAACAACTTTCAATGACGCTGAAAGCAGAATAAATTGATTATTTCATGGAAAAGCGGGTTTTATGACTTTTTTGTGTAGTCTTGACTTGGATACTGGGTTGCAAGGTGGTAAGTTTTTAGACGCCTGAGATTGGCTATTAATTTAGTGCAAATCAAAGATAACGTTTCAAGGAAGTACAAAGTTTTCCGAGAGCGGAAACTTGGGGTTTTCCGGATCTTCTGGTTGTCGGGTTATTGTTATTCCAATGAGTTTTTATCTCCTTGACTGACAGGGAGTTTTGCGCGGTTCCCCAACAATAATGAAGTTTCTTTGATAAGCTTGTCAATGCGCAGCAGAGCTATTTCAAGAAGCAATTAAACTTTACTTTCAGTAAACATCAGTCGACCGTCATCTGTCAGAACTCATTCCAACTGCTGCGGATGATCCGTTCGCAGGAGAGTCTGTCGTCTGAAGACTCACTGAAGTCGCAAATAAATGGTAACTTGAAAAGACTGGGCCTCAGCACACCCCGCAGCTGCCTTCACACGCATCCAAAGCTGTTTTCCCTTGACGAGTCTGGCTAATTGTTAAATGGAGCGAGGCTGTTATTCAAAATTATGGAGTCCTTTGAAGTGCAGCACGAGCAGCCCGCAGCAGGTCTCTCGTCGTTTCAAACTGGCGCACATCAGCATTATTTTTCAGCATTATTTTTCCTTTCTTCGGAAAATGCGTCATGCAGACGGAGATTTGTATTGAGAGAGAGAGAGAGAGAGAGAGAGTAATTTCAACGTCTGACAGGAGTAACAGGACTCTACTCAGACATTGAAGTTTTTGTCATTGAAATTTCTTTTCCCCCGCTGACTTATTTGAGAGTGAGCGGATTTGTTTTTCCCGCGGTTTCCATATAATGCTTTCACTCTACTTTATCCTTTCCGTGCATTACTTCAGAGCGAGCAAGATAAGGTTGTGCTAATATTTGACTGTGCGTCAGGTATTCTGATGGCATCATACTCTGTTGAGATGTAATAAACCTCCTCAATGAAGTGCGAGTCTTTCAACTTCAACCTTTCACCATAATTAAACCCGTATTTTCTTCCACGAGAGAACCGCCTCCACGAGTTGGAAGAACTTTTGTTTGACCTTACTCTACTCATTATTTGACGCAAAAAATCGTGAAGCATCCACTGCTTCGATATATTTTTTTAATGAACCAACTTAATTTTCTCTAGTGTATTATATGTAACGTGAGAAAATTTCACCGTTCAAAATTCGAACGGTGACATTTCAGTTTTTTAAACGTTTGTTCGTAATTTTATTGATCAATTGTGCAGCTTTTGTGGTACTAATGAATACAGGAGGACTCTCTACAGTGGAATTTACAAGAGACCCGAAAAATTAATTGTTTAGAGAATTGCGTCATAGATAACCCATTTCCCATGTGGAGAGTACCCAATGGAAGTGTTACCCAACCTTTTTGGGTCTGTGGTCCGACAAATTTCCATAAAACTGTTGTAGACAGGCAAATTTGTAAAGAATTCTGCGGCAAGGCACAGTTACATGAATTGTTTCCATCAGAAAAGTTTTGTTTGAAAGCCTTATTGGCAGGTATTCAAAACTTTCCTCTTTTTTTCAAAATCAAGTTCAGAAAAATAAAGCAGTGACAGGGCTTCAAAAAATATTTAGAAGTAGGCTAGAAGAAAAGTCTCCCACCATGAAAAATTAAAATAATTCAACTGAGCAAATGAAAATTTGTCTCTAAGGTTAGGAGAAAAGCTAATTTTATTTTTCATCAGATAATTTCAACTGCCATTGTCTTTCCCAAATTTTGTATAAAAATATAAAAAACTTCATTGATATATTTGGTAAATGTATTATGCTGGACAAAATTTCCTGTGGACTGGCAAAGAAAAAATTCCTTGAACTGGTCTGGATCAGACCAGCGGTTGGGGAACACTACCTTATGGGACCACAAAAAAATTATTATGCAGAGAAAATACTTGCACACAAGATTGTTTCATAAAGATTCAATGTTATAATACCAAGATAATTACATTTTTTATCCTAAATGAACTAGCTGTCAATTAACCGAGATTTCTTTTGTTCAGTCGTAATTTTTAAAGCTGCTCAGAGGAAACAGCGATTTTTTCTCCTTGATTTATTCCATCTAATAAACTGAAGGCCATGACATTCTCACTAGCAAATAAATACACTTCTCCATCCCATTGAGATTTGCTGGATGCAGAGATGGAATCTCGTAATAATTATGGGCAAGATGTATATGGGGGAAGTCGTACCAATAGAGCAGAATTGGTTATTTTTGTGCGGGAAAGATGCCTTCTTTTTCTTTTGATTCGTTTCGCTATATATGCCGACCAGAGGAAAGTTCCCGTATCATCATGGCAAATGCGACGAGATGAAAGCGCATGGAAAGAAGATTAATTTCATTCCGGTCCCGACGTTTGCTTCCCGGGGAAATGGAATTGCGGAGGAAGGAACGGAAAGAATGCGTTGAGGGGCTCTCAAAGCAAATATCACGATGAATACCTAATGCTTCAGGGTCTATGCTTCTGAGTAGATTTCGTTGAAGTTCAAGTCCTCCCTAATCCGTCGTGACATTTAATGTACTATACTGTACCCACGAACTATATCTTACTTCATAAAGAACAAAAATGCTAATTTTCTTCCATGGCGTTCCATCAAGTAATTTTTGAGTGCGGTTTTTCCTATATTAAATCTCAGTGGAAAGAAATGGGAAAATGGGAAGAAGGCTTCCCTGCTCTGCTCCGGAGTTGAAAGAAGCTCCGAGAACATGTTGCCTAACAAAGATAAGATGGAGATCCAACCTCTTCATTAAAATCCAACAGCATAAGCATACATCGGTGTCCCGCAAAATTTTGAACAACGTTTGAGTAGCAAGGTTTTTTAAACCAAATAATTTAGAAATTTGAAATCAACTTGAAGTAATACTATCATCGAAGTGGATTTATTCTTCCCTTTTTCAATGTACTGCATCATGTTTTTGATGCTCTGCAAATTTTTGAAAGCTACCGCGAAAAAGTTGTTAGAAAGGAAAATGGTGCATAACATTTATTCTAAATGTTTCATCTTCGTCTTAATCAAATTTCAAGTGACAAATGCATATGAAATGGAATGTTTCCTTCGTATTTTTAAAATGAATTCAACAAATATTGACTGCTGCTAATTCCTATAGATATGCAATTGTAGCATAGCTATAGGAAATGCTACAATTGCATATACTATGGCCAGAATATTTCCTATTTCCAAAAATATATTTGCTCAAAAATAAAGCAAAGAGTCTTTATGCGGCTCAGGCCTTTGCTGCTTGATCAATTTTGATGCGTTGAACGTGGATGGCCTCTTTGCATGCATATTTTTTCTCTATGATGTCCCGAAAACTTCTTTGAAGATGGCGGTGTTTTCACTCAGTGATTTATGCACAAAAAAGTCACTAGACTTCCAGCGTCGGCTTTGTATATATTTCTCCATTCATTCACAGACTCGAGAAAACAACGCCAAGAAATACGAGTATATATATATCGAAGGTTTTCTGCTCGTGCTTCCAACGCCAAGATGAAACAAGTAAATCCGCATAGAAAATCAGACAAGCATGGACAAGAAGCAGACGCATGGAACAATTGATATAATCCAGAATATGTGGGGGAAACGTGATTCCATGCCAGAGTTGTTGCAAGAAAAAAGGAACATTCTCATTCTTTTCTGACTGCCGCGTTGGCATCGAATGCATCTTCAGTGCATATTCATTTCGATGCATTTCACTTTTTCATAAATAAAGAATTTCAAATTTCCTATTTAAGCCAAAAACCCTTAGTGACATGCAGTTATTGAAAGAATTTTCAAGAATTCACAATGCAAAGCTAAATAGAGTATTTTGGGCCACTGCAAAAAAGAAAGTACAGTGCTACTGCAATGCGTTCATTGATGTGTTTCGTTATTCCGAATTTCTCTTATATGAGAAATGAAATTACCCTTGAGGTTACATAATAAACTATTTAATTTGTCCCATACTCACAGAAAGGCCATAATAAACCTTGAATATTGTGCATATTTCCTAGTTTTGAGAATTGATTTTTAAATTTTAAATTGAGCATCATAAAATTTCAGATTCTGGCAGGTTCAAACTGAACTTCCCGAATTTCACAAATTCTATAGACAAGAAGAGGCGAAACTACATGTATGCAATTCTTTAATAATTTTTTTCGATTATTCAATTTTAAAGATTTCGCCCAAAACTTGTCAAAATGTAAGGACTTTTGGCCGAAAACTTCGCTATGTTCGTTTCACGAGTCACTTTCGTCCCTTAAAATTTTAGTTATTTTGATTTCTCATCGAGAGGATCTTTCTTTTTCCGGGGATACTCTGTATCATTCTTGAAGAAGCGCCGTAATTAAGTTTAACACAAAAAAACTTACACAATCAATGCAATTACTCTTTGCGAATAAATTCAAGTGAATATTAGCAATACGTACTTTATTTCCAAATCTGATGAAATGCACCCGTGGGACCGAGACATGGGTAAAATGATCATCCCGAGAAGAAGCTTCTCATCAGTCCCCTTATTGCATGAGCATTGCCATGCTCTTGCGTTCCGGGATGCCTCGAGAAGATTAGTCTCTCATGCTTTCATGGGATGATGGGAAAAAGATCTACTATTCCCTGGAAGGAAATGAGGTACATTGGGTGCGAGTTACTACTAATGAGTGCTGACACTGAGACATGCCTCGTATTCCATGCACAACATGGAACAGTGTTCGTTACCCCTGGCCAACGGTATTTTGCAGGAAAAATATTTCTTTGCCAATGAAGAAACAAAAATATGCTTGAGCAGGACGCTATCGAAACAGAATACAGTAGTTTTTTTTTTCAAACAAATGATGTATTTCACAAAATATTCAGACGATTTTCTTTAAAAAGTAGTAACAAAAACCCCCAGGCAAGGGCACTGTTAGCCTGGGGAATGTTACTACTTACCTTACCAAATTCCCTTCACTGCAAATATTGAACCACTTCCCCTGTAAGGATCCCCCCAGCCTCAGATTTTTAGCAGGCTATATACAGAACTTTGTATCCGTCCCTTCTTTAAGGGTGGGCTGGGAGTTATTATATGGGCCAGTGAAGGGAATTTGGTAAGGTA
>CAJPEX010002195.1:237-43014 GCA_905338405.1 Notodromas monacha
AAGAAATTCATGAGGTTTTTCTTTAAGACCTCATGCATACATTATAATACAACACAGGTAAAACGCGCGCATCAGGTGAAATACATTCAATCAAAAATATACATATATCCAAGAGGATTTTCCTCTTGGATCCCCGCAGCGTCAAAGAAAATCCGTCACAGTGGCATCCGTCACTGTCAGCAATAAAAAGAGGGGAGAGGATTTTCCTCTTGGATCCCCGCAGCGTCAAAGAAAATCCATCACAGTGGCATCCGTCACTGTCAGCAATAAAAAGAGGGGGAAATAGGCGCTTGGCCTTCTACAGGGAAAAGCGTCACGCATTAATGCGGACGTTGTTTTGCATAGGAGAAAAACAAGGAACAGCTGCAGAGGGAGAAAATCACCACTTGTTCCTGGAAGGAAATAAAATGGGTAATTTTTGTATATAGAGAACCTGCAACAAGTATAGAGTATCTAGGTTAACAATGCATGTTTGGCCCCAAGGGTACCATATATTTACTCAATCCTGGGCTACATTATTTATTCACACAAAATGCTTCTAAAAATTCCAGTGTGTGGTGCACTGCATCAACCTATGTACAGTACAGTGTTTGCATAAGATGACGGGGAATTTAAATACAGTAAACTTCATTTAAATTGTTATCCGGAATTTTACTTTATAACCTAGCTCTGTATTCACGTCCATAATATTCAATGCAATTTATTCTCTTTTTTTATCTGTTAAAATATTTCCCCCAATACTGTAGTATTGCTCAGCACTTTTAATGTACAAAAATTCAAAAAAATTAACCTTTTTGCCCAATCCCTGCTTTTACTAAAAATGTCCTGAAAGTATTGTTACTTTGGGCTGCTGCATTCCCTCTGAAACTTTTGAGATTCTTGCGACCCACGTAATGTACTTCACTCAAATTCCTGCCAAACTTTGGGGTATGACCTATCGTGGCGAATATGTTGATGAATATTCATTGCATAATTCCAGAAGGCTAAGCCAGCCTCTGTTATGTCGTGACATCTAACTGCATTTCAATATTGTACTGAATCATCGTCAGAAACGCGAGTCTTCGGCTTGCTTTTTTTTTGTGAGTTTACGGTTAACCCCGTCATAATGCTTCAAGCTAACGACTTCCTGGGAAAGTCTCCTGCACTGGAGCGTCTCTCGCAACCGCTCGGCCAGTTTCTTCCGGGAAATCGGCGCTCGGCGGAGCATGATGCTTCCAAGGACCACGTGGCCAAAAGTCGCTGTGGCTGTCTGCGTATATGACCATATGCCTCTTCATGATAATACTGTACCAAAATTAAACTGAATCAAGTAAAAAAAAGGAAGCTAATAAACTAGCCTTCTGAAATCTTCAATGATGAAATTTTGTCTTCGAGACGCGCAAAAAAATTTGTTTCACGTAAATCTTGAAAAACTTGTCGATGCATTCCACAGATAACCTCGTTCATATCGTTCGAAACACACCGATTGTTTCCCGTTACTTATCTGCATAAAAGCCTGTAAATGAAGCTTCCGCTTAACGCAGTCACGGATAAGGATGTCAGTACAGTACAGTACTGTGGTCAGCTGGGAATCCCGTGATTCATACAAAAATGATGGTCCTACAGCTGGATGCCGAAGGTATTCTAGGGTTTAGTCAGGATTCAGGAGTACAGATTCAAGCCTGTATTTACACACTCAACAATACGCGAGGACCCTCTACATTCCTTCTTACTCGAATCTTCCATTGCGTTTATTAACTATTCTTAACAGATGTCGCTCAATCAACCATTAAAAAGCTGATCTAACACGAGGTAGGATGACATCTAGTAGGAAATATATAGTCATACCTCTGTGAATGCAGCATTTAATCGTAAGGATACTAACGCAACCCTTGAAACGACGCCGGGTAACGTGATGCTGGCGTTAGATGGCGATCAACATAACGGGTTCGTTTACATCGACGAACTTCATCAAGGTCTCTCGTAAAATAAAATAATTACAGGGTTATTGCTTCCGGATTTACAGTTCCTGTCGGAAAATCATCAAAAATGATCGAGGTTTAACGCACAACCCTGCCGCTGTAAATGCCTAGATCAAACACAACTCGCCAAGAAGACAAGTTTCAGATATGGTAAGTGAAGATCTGCAATGCTTTACAGTCCTCTCATCGGAAATTCTGATCTCATATTATGCTTCGCATCCGTCGTAAATGAACACTTCACAAGCGCATCATGAAATAGTGATTTTCATTTGTTTTATGTATGAGTGCTTCGCGTGTTCTACGAATTGCTAGATCTGGCAGAAATATGTGTACTCGAAATCATGTCACATGGTAAAATTCAGCAGCACTTTCCTGGATGGCTATGACTCTATCGTTCTGAATGTTTTTCGAATTAAAACAAATCCATTCCTCAACTCATGTTTAGCATTGTACAATATAAGGATTGGCGACACAAAAGCTGATTTTCAAGAGGCCAGGAAAAAAGTTGATCGATTTGCTTCATTAGATTATATTTAAAAAAATCAATTTTAGAGTGTTTTGCGGTATTGGGCATAACAGTAGAGTACATGTGTAATTATTATTACAGTATTATTATTTTTTTTTACTTCAGTTTCAAATTTTCACCTCGCTGCAATCGCATCCATACCTTTATGTTGGGGAATTATTGAAAACTTGAGTCTAAGGCCATGAGCATATCATTTATAAAACCAGTGCGTTGGTGCCTGATTTCCCCGCATTTTCATCATGGAAAAATGGGGCGGAAATATTCCCTTTCAAGCTGAATCCACTAGAATATCTTTCCATCTCATCATCGAAGATATTCAGAAGCATCTCAATATTCTAACAAATACTTGACGGGGAAGCTGAAAATTCCACGTAATACCTTGTTTGATAGTTTTTTCAAAGTTAGTTTCAAAACAGAGGTTTAACACGTCGGAAATATACGGAAAAACAGCGAAGCAGCAATGAGTGATCGCTTCCGGCGCGTGCAGGGCGTGGAGAACCTGTGTCGTCCGCCGGTATTCAATTTGCCAACTTTGCCGCGAACACGCCAATTTCTTTCACCGATGACATTCATTCCGGGGCGAAGAAGCTAGTCGGGAATCCCGAACAAAACCCATGGTTACGAAAAAGAGAAAAAAATCTCCGCCCCGATCATCAATGAACGTGTGAGTCGAAATTATGGTCCAGCGGATCCGTGATTCAGCCCACCCAGAAAGATCATTCCTGCAGCGGAATAACAGTGGGCATATCTCTCTGTTTATGGTCATTGGAGTTTCCACCACTAAAAATCACATCTTGCCAAAAAAAAAAGAAAAACTCCAGCAGAATGACAAAAAAGAGATGACGAACCCAACACGTTTTTTATTTTTTATTATTATTTTTTATTTATGCCTGCTTAAAGGCACATGAAAGCATCGCGCATATTTTATTTGTATTGTGCATACGCAGCCTGTTTTTGGGCCACAAAAATTGAATTCAATGAGGTTTAAGGCAGGAATTTCTATTGAAAAAGATTCAAAATTGGGTTCATTTCACTGATGGTTTTCCGGCATGATTTTTTCAGTTGTTAGAAATTCTTATAAAAATTATAGCCTTTCGGAAATTCGCTGGACTTTGAAAAATGAGTATGAAAAACTTTTTATCTCACTTTTTCTTGCGTTAGAAATACTGTATTGGAAATTTCGATGCAACAAAAATATATGAGATTCGTTCCTCGCAGTTCCGAATAAATAAATAAAGTTCGATGAATTCAGCTAATCTTTGCCTCTCAGGCTGAGATTTCAATATCGCATCATGTAAGAGTTTGCATCAATCACGAAAACTATTCAACTGCTGCAGCCACTTAATGGTTCATCGGAGATACAGGTTTCAGAATGCTTCAATAAAAACACGGATTTTAGTCCAATTCCACCTTTAATGTCGATTTGGAAACTTTCATGATTGGAACATATATGAACACCTTTTGTTGAAAATGTACGGCCGACATACGTACGTGTGCTCGGTCCTTTTATTTTTTTTTGCTTATTTCGAAATAAGTTCAGCATCTGAATTCCTCGCAGCTTAACTCAGGAAAGTAGTTAGTCCGTGTGTTAACGAATGCTTTTGTGCATTTTTTTTCCGGTTCACAACTTGCATAATCTCCGCTTGCTACTTCCGGCGGTTATTATTATTTTTTTGGATTCCTCTCGTTGACCTGTTGCTCCATTAATCCTGGAACAAGGCGAATCGAACTGGGAATTCTTCGTGTGGGAATAAAATGGTGTCGACGAACAATACGCAGCTTTTATGACGATCGCTTGAAAATGGAACGTGCCTTAGTCATACGGCTATTAGATGAGAAAATGTGGTATAAACGATGCTTAAAGTGGCTATTATTAACGAATGCCAACTCAGAGTACTCGAACCATTTTTAATTGATCGTTTCTCAAATGCTTGGCTGTGAACGCAGATAGAATTTGAAAATCGTTAACATACCGATGAAAGTTGTCCATCATGCACATACGAAAAATCCGTCCATCCTTCGGCACGCAGGAATTTCATGTTCTCGGAAGTTTTGCTGAATGCATCTGCTTGAACGGATTATTTCGTATTTGGAGGCTCAAAATCACATCCATATTCGACGCGGTTTTTACAGAATGGTGCTTAATCATTTCCTCCCCTGCGTAAATTTTCCCACCTGCATGAGTTGAAGCAGGCGGAAGATGGAATCAGAGGCGCACTTTTTGTGGAAGTGAAGACCATCTACAAAATCTGCATGTTTCGTGAATTTCCTGTCCATCCAAAGGCTATTTGATATCTAAAATAATTGAAAACGTTTCTTGGTTACAACATTTCTGATCTGATGTGTCCCCATAGAATACAGTTTGATCTTGGAAATTATTTTAAAGATGCTGGCCCTTAACTTTCGGTGAGTAAGAGCTTGTCCACTTGGCAAATTAACAGAAGCTTACTGAAAAATTTAATTAGCCTCACATAAGTTCGGAAGATTTGATGCGCAAACTTATTTTAATATGCTGTATGCGCAAAACTTTTGACCCATCCCTTTTATATAGACACACTTGGAGTGAAGTCGTGCGCGATTATTTCTGGTTCATCTTAGACCTCAGGCAATAAACCATCTTCCCTGTGTAAGAAACAATTGCAGAGACCTAGGTTATACGGTGACTTCTAGACTTTAACGGAAGCTGTCAGCTAGCTTTTCAAATGCTGGGGCGTTGAAGACTCGAGCAGTAGGAGGTCGATGCGAAGCGCAAATTAAATTCAGAAATTGAGGCATTCCGCGAGGATCCTAATTTTTTAACTGACGTCCATGAAAATTAATCAGAGTGGGAACTGGCGTGAACGCTGAGCGAATCGCGGGGATTTGAAGAACCGACGTCGGGCATTCAGGAGAGTGTCAGTCAGTGTCAAGAAACACGGTTGGGCACCACAACGAGAGGCACGCTGGAAATCTCAGCGATTCCTGGAGCTATGCGCCCGGCTTTCACCGCGGTGATTACGAGTCGAATCCACCTTACTGTTGATTACCCACGTGGAGTCATTCATTTCCTGGGCCCGGGTTTGATCAACTGCGCAACGACCAGCAATGTCGGGCAATGATTTTTATTCGCGGGAGGGGTTTTTTTCCTTCTCCTTCGTCAGGACGGGTGTCCGTCGTCACGACAGCGGCCTAACGACGTCCGGGAAAAATTTTTACACGTAGAGAATGTAAGGTCAATGCGCGGCCCAGGGACGGAAATTCTCCGCAGCAGATTCTACTCGATGGAGTACCAATGAAACCCGAGCTAAGGTCGACGTGTCACGGCGACCTTCCTCACTGTGTCCGAAATCGCGACTCTTTCGTCACGACGTCATTTTCCGGGCAATTATGGCTGTGAAGTATGCATCCTCATCCACGCAAATAAACGACACGAAACGTGTCACAGGCTGGCTACACGTTGCGCTGACCTCGAACCGGTTAGTTGTTCCGTTTTACTCTGAGAAATCTACTCATTGACATTCAGCGACTGTCACGACTGTGAATACATCATTCCCGCTTTCAAATATACTAAAAACGCCTCCACCATGGGTTAAATTAATCCAACGTTGAGCAACATTGTAGGCCATTAACCCATTTTCGGATACCTGTAGAGTATTTACTCGATTGAAAGCAGCACTTTCTTTTCGAAAAATAATGCAAACATTTTGTTGTTGAGATATTTTTGATGCCGCAACTACTGCTTCAATTTTGGTCAATTATTCCAAAAATATTCAAGGTTAATCCAAACCACTTTCTCACAGGTGCTGCACGTACGTAATGAAGATTGTAGGATGCTGTATCTGCAAAAATCTCGAATTATTTCACGGAATTCAGGGAATTTAGCAGGTTTACCGCTCTACGGTCCAGCACACACTCTTTCTGACTTGTTAGACAAATAAGTATTCTCTGCAAATCACTGCAAAAATCAATAATTGCAATGATGTCGCACATGGCCTTTGATTGTACAACTGCGACTTTTTCATGATGGTCAGGGGTCGCGCGAGAAAAAGTAAATTTTGTTTTGATGATTTTTTTCTTTCATAAAACAATTCAAAGAAGTCTATGGTCGTTTGTCAGCGTTATCTATGAGTAAAAAATTATTGGAAAACCTTAAAAGCCACTGAATTCAGAAAAGTAGAGCATGGTTGTCAGAAACACGCGATAAGCTTGCTAATTATTGACATCTTGATAAGGCCAGTTTTTTAAGAGCATAACAATTTTAATTAACAAAAGTAACACGTATTTTTAGAATGACCATTAACCCTTGCAACTACTTCGAAGTTTTATCTATGATAATCACATGCAGATTGAAGGACATCCACCTTGATATAGTGACTTCAACAAAAAACCTATGAGCATGGTCCGAAGTTGTCAACATTTTTCATTTCGAGCCCTCAAACGGATATTCTATGGAAAAAGCGAGCCGCGGAAAGTAAGAAACGCCCGTTACATCCAGGTTTATGGATCAATAAAGTCTTCTTTTATAATCATCTTCGACAAGGCTCAGTAACCCATAAGCACCAATTCTCAAAATTTCCTAGTGAGGCTCTCATGGGGCATTCTATGACGTTCTCCTGTTTCCTTATTATTTCCCGGTATAGGGTGAGCGGAAGAAAGGGTTAATTTTTGCTGCAGACCATGGACGACTACAATGACCGTGAATCTCTAATCATGATTTGTCGCTTCCTTACTTGCTTGTGTGAACCTGGACGAGCAGACTGTTGGCTTACATACAATCGGAAACTCACGCCCAGCAATTCCTGCGTCAAAATTGCGTCCATCGTAATCATATAGCATTAGTGAGATCGGACGTGTGAGGAGCAACAAGGGAAATCTTGCTTCTCGATTCGTATTCAACCGTCCCTCACTTGCTGACAGGTGAAACATACAATATTTGCCCTCTGATAAACATGAGTGTGACTCCATATTTTTCAAGAAACTTCCAGCAGAAATTTCTAAAACGCATTACTGTTTTCCCTAATTTTATTTTTCACGCATATACTTTTTAGTTTTCCACAAGTCCTAACACTTGCAAGAAAACACGCATTTCAGGGATAAAATCACCGAAAATCTCCGCTTCATCTGTCAATCATTTGCTTTGATGGTTATTAGGAATCCATTAACCCCTTGCTTATTGCTTACAGGTACTGTACAGAAAACTGTTCGCAAAAATTGGCGGGATAAAGGACCAATCCGTTTAAAGAGCTTGCTTTCATAGGGATTACATTAACATGATGTTTACATGAGCCGTATATCCTGGATGAGAAATGCGAACCCGATGAACACTAAACTTGGCGACAAATAAGTTGAAAGTCCATCAAACACACCATGCCAGAATTAAATTTCCGAATTTTTCTGTTTGAAAACGTGGATCCAATTTCTAAAACTTTTATAATATAGGGCTGCGAAAATACGTCGAACCTCAATTATCCTGACTAATGACTAAGGAAAAAGAAAAAGTTAACCAGTTATTCATCGAAAATCGCTGAATATAATAGTAAGACTGTAAGAGTGACCGCAGACATCTGCCGAACCTGTCGTTCCATGTCAATGAATTTTGTTTTATATTTATATTTATATTTATTTTTAATTGAAGACGCTCGTCAGGCACGCAGAAACAACGATAAAAATACTCGCATTTCAGACGTTAAATCAAATTAACACTGTTGCAATGGAGCAACCTTTTTAACCATTGCGATACATTACTATCAATTGTCGCTCCTAAGTCGCATTTCTTGCTAATCGTGGGAGTGACTTTGAGAACAGGTCGCATGGCTTCGTCGCCGTTACACAACCTGTCGCCCACAGTTCCATATAGTGGGGGTAACATTGGGTTCTTTTGTTTTTCTTGAGCCGAAACATTTGGCTACGGAACGAAATCACGACGCCAAACCCTTGAACACCACTGTCGACGAACTGAGCTCGTTACGACACGCGGTTCGATTGACAACCCGGTCCCCCGACCCGATCGACGTCTAGGGTTTAAAAACTCGGGCGACCCGTTTGACCACCACCTCAGTTCTTTCCCGTCGTTCAACCAGTGCATCGTCACTTGAAAAAAATGTACATCGTCGTGCCAGCTATGAAGGTAACTAACTCAAGTGTCATACTTATTTCCACACGTAGTGCTGTACATGTGAATCCGGAGTGCCCGTGAGACATTCGATCGGAAACCCATTCAGTTCGAGATCTTAAAAACTTTGTTACTAGTGATCTTCGTACTTGAAAAGTTTGGGCGAAAACTTTTCTTGAATAAAGCTTTGCCTATTTTGCTCATCTTTTTAAACTTTGTTCGGGAGATATAGACACTGTGAGATGTCGAAGTCCAAATCACTCACGCATCCTAGTAATCTTCGCAGAACTTTTCGACTTTCGTTCAATTAAAATCATATTGCAAATATGTCCAGTGCAAAATTCAGCTGAGCAAGATTTTAGAATGAATTTTTATAATTTTTTCCACAATGTTTGCTAATTTAATAATTTTCACGAATTTTCAGAGAGAAGCGAATCTAAAAAACATTGTTATCCATATCGACTTTAAAAATCCTTTGCCATTCGCAAAAAGAAAAACCATTCGTGACGAGTGAAACTGCTGAATTCTTTCAAGAGGGTTTAAATATATTATGTTACAGAATTTTTAATACTCTTCAGCGGAAAAAAATATGGACAGCATTTCAGGCCAAAATCAAACTCACACAGTTCAATTAGCTTATTTCCAGTACGTGCTCCTGTGAGCCAGACCTCAATACTTTATGTTTTATCTGTCAAATTTTAAGTGCTGATAGATTTTAAATGTTGAATCGCATATAAACTTTGGTTACAGATCTTGAAAAAATTCTTTCGCGCCGTTGGAAGAGGCTGTTTAAAACGTTCAAGATTCTTACCTAAAAAAAATCATACTTGATACCTGCGTAGATACGCGAATTTATTTTCCCAATCTCATCCAAATGCAGCCTATTCATGATCTTTGTTTCTTTATAAAAGATCCCGATTTTTATCGTCCTCGTGGCTGCGACATCTGCAAATCCTGATTCCGGCGAAAGAAAAACTGCTGTTCGCCCCATTGTGAGCTACGCAGATGACGGAAGCTCCGTCAACATCCTTCGTGGTGCTGAACTGAGTAGCGTGAGTGCAAAAAAAAGAACAAAAAACAAACTCGGATTGAGCGATTTCCCTGAATTGATCAAAATACGGGGCTCGTGGGAGGATTGCACTTTTGAGCTTTCAAGAGTTTAAAAAACCATCGCAGCGCTTTATAAGAACTGCCAGCACCTTTACTTATCAGGAATCCTACGAAGTGTAGGAATAAAGCTGAAGTGAACCCCCGTCGGCATTTATTGACAGTATTACTCATTTATCATCCGGACCAATAATCACATCTGTTTAAGCATACTGCATATAATATCAGTGATGACAATTCTGTAATAATATTTAATTGATGAAAATAAAATTGAAGGATCATCTTTTACATGCTCGCTAGCCAGAATCTCGCAAAGGAAATTTAAAATGAGCGTTTATAACCAGGCAATGAAAAGGAAATAAAGCAGATGGCTAAAATTATCCAATCCACTTTTCTTCCTCTTAATAAATAAAATTATGGCTCAGATAATCGAATGTCCGTTCAAGCTAAGCCGGTATAGTTGGAGTTACACTGCTAGTTGACTATTTTATTCATTTCTAGCATCTCGCTTTCGATTTCAGCTCATTTTCAAAATGTAATTTTCAAGAGATCCTCATTTTCATTCGTACATTGAAGAAGTTGTTTCTGTTGGCCGAAAAACCGTGAAAGTTTGCTTGAAGTTTACCTTTGCGGCATAAAATCGTTTCCCAATGAACTCATTGTTTTGCTGAAGTTGCATAAAAAGAGTCTGAAGAAAGACTCAGAGCGAAACTGTTTTTTCAAGTAACCAGTGACAAGATGAATTTCAAAATGAATTTTCATCTTGCCAAAAGGGGCGGACTTCTCACAGTGTCAGGCCCAGAGTTCGCTACGTACAAGAGACAGTACCTCGGGTTCGTTACGTTTCAAGACCCAGGGTTCGTTACGTCCAGGCAACTCCAAAAATTCGATACACGACAAGACGAGCACGGCCTCAATATGTTCGTAGAGTAGCTGTTCCTCGCTACACCAGCACCGTCGTAGAGCGACCTGCGCTGTACGTCAGGCCCAAGCCGAAACCAGCCGTCAGGTAGATATATAAAAAGGCCGTACTCGAAGTACGTATACAGCATTTGCATACTATTCCAATACCAGTAAAAGACTCGCGAAAAAAATTAATTGCAGTACCTTATTTATCCAAGTACCACCAGCACCTCTTCCCTCGAAAATTAAACTGAACAACGACTGCACGCCATACTCGAGAATGCATATATTTTAATAAAAATTTTGAACTTTTTTGGGTGTGTATAGTACTATAAATTCAGTGGAATTCAAAGAAATAATTTTTAATGACTAAAGTGTCTGTGAAAATATATATTTAGGCTCAAGTGATGATGATTGAAATACAATCTGAAACGAACTCGACACTTTTGAATTCAAATTTGATTGGTCTAATTTTTTTAATTTTCACTTTCACTTCCTAAAACTTGAGTAACAAACTTATAATCGAGAAAAAGGGAAAAAAACACCGAAATGTGTTATTAAATACAAAATTTAAAAAAAAGTGTAAGACAATTTTATTTTCTGACAGTGTATCCCCGAATGAGAATGCAAACGGAAATTCAAAACATAATTCCTATTTTGAGCAAGTTGCAATTCCCCTTGTGGTCCTAATTTGTTCTCTGCCAATAATTAAAAAAATCGCTTCAATAGTAGCACATCATCAGTATGTTCTATAGCCAAATTCGAATATTGGAGTATACGTCTGTTGGTGGCCATTCTTTTGGACCATATTTGATTATTCTAGATGTTCTTGTTATGATAAAGGAAAGCAAAATGTACCCCCTGATTCTATTGAAGGTACTCAGCGGTGACACCTGCGCCGCAGCCAAAAGTCCGACTCACGGCCGTGAAGGAAGCAAGCTCGGAATCCGAAGAATCCTACACCAGCGAGACGGACTACAAATTCGGCTACGAAGGTATCTGGAAAAATTTTCAACATTCAATCGATAATTAATGCGTTCGAAAAAAATCCCCTTGCGCTGCCGGCGTTGTGAGGATTTTTTTTAAATCGTCATCAACTTTTCATACGCAAGGTGCTGCTGCCCGTGCAGCGTTTTACGGTTTCCAAGCTCAATTAATTCACGTCCAATTAACGACGTCTTTACAGTCCGCGACGATGACACCTACAATTACCAAGCCAGGCAGGAAACCCGACAAGGGAACAAGGTTTCAGGGAGCTATGTCGTTCATGATCCCGACGGGTATCTCCGAACAGTCAGGTACGGCGACGATGGCAACGGTTTCTACGCCATCGTAACCAGAGAACCAGTCAATCTCTTTGGCTCGAGTACCAACGACGACAACAACGCTGCCAGTGATTCTAAAGAAAACTGAATAAAGCATTCAATGCCACTGCCAACATACGCAGAAACCGTCCAACTCAGCGCATAATACTTCCGCTGACGACCCGTGGAATTCGCACGCTTTCCGCTGTCCCCGCGTTTATTTTTTTGTGTATTTATGTTCAAAGGGAAAATTGTTGTGCAAGGTCGGGTGGGTTGCTCGGGAAGCGTCAGGTTATCACGAGCCCCTCATTTTGTGTGTTCTTTGTATGAGATTGAGTCGCACTTTATATTTCATTGGACATACACGTTACCTCGCACTTTTTTGACGCATCAATTACGCGGGTTTTGTATCGTCGCGACGGGTAGGGAGAACGGGTAACGACTGGTGGGGCATTTTCATTTTCGGCCCATCACGGATTTCCTAATTAGGAACGCGTAAACAAAGGTGTCTTGAGGCCCTTCCGGTCCCGAGGCAAAAATCGTAACATGTAAATCAACCTCGAACCCTGGCGGGAAGAAAAGGTTGCCATTGCTCACCGGGCTAGGCAGACAACAAAAAAATAGTTCAATGTGACTCTGGCCGAGTCGCCTAATTTCAAAAGTCTTAATTACCATGGACCTGCGTATCTCACGCACGCATGATGCATTGAAACATCTGGCAGACACCTAATTGCCCGGCGATCAATCCACTGATCTCGTCTAGTCTTTGCTTCCGCTTGAATCGGGCCGCAGAGTTATCATTGCCGCACTCGACTTTCCGGTGATGAAATGCTGTGTTTGAATGGCCAATTTCTTGGAACGGTTAGAAAATCCACATTTATTTCCTGCTTCGTTTTTTGTTGCTCGTTTGTTTGTGTAAACGCGATCATTTTATTTTCTTTCATTTCCAACCTCGTTCAACTCAGGAGACTGATGGTTCTGCTTACTTCAGTCCGCGACTAGAATACCGTACCTTGAAAGCAAAAAAATTTACTGTATTCTACTGAATATAGGACTCACTTTTCACCGGAATTGTCTTTCAAAAATCAGGCTCCAAATTACATTCATGAAGAAAGGGTATATAGTTTTTTAATTCGATTTCAAATGCACTGTATTATTTTCTTATAAGCATATCAGGAGGATGACTGGGAAAATGGCGCAGAAATTGAAGTTTTTAATCAGACAGACATGGCTTTGGATAACTATCAACAGACTCGTCTGATCATATTAAATTCCTAAGCTAAATTTGCATTCGAGTATGGAGGAAAAAGAAGTGGATTATATGATCAAAGGCATCTGATATATTTGAATGAACAAGAATCCAAGTCACTCCTATAGAGGCACACAGCACGCATCAGGTATCATGTTCCGGGAAACAATCGTATAACTGTGCCAATGGATAGTTCTGTGCTGCTACGCACACTTGCCTTTGATTACTCTGGATCTGGGAACGGGGAATTCGCTGACTGGAAAGATCCAGGTCACTGATGGAGGATTAATACGACAGTATCGTCTCCCTTGATGAAAGTACCCATTGACACTTTGTATCTTTTGCGAGCATTTTGCTGGATGAATGCTTCAATGGCACGGAATCTTCCTTGATCACTCGTGCATTCTTTTCTATAAGAGTGCTCCATTATAAGCCTCTTCTGAATATGTGTCAATCTGCTTACGAGAATAGACGCGCTCATCGTGGGAGTTTTCAGAAGCAGTATTCACAAAAACGTAGGAATCCTCATCTTTCGACGATGAAAAAAAAAACTTGCTTGAGCGTGTATAGAAGTCAGAAAAATGATCTGTTGCACGTCATTCTTGAATTAAGATCGAATGACTTTCGGTCCATGGTCAAGCAGGTCAGCCAGCTTTGCTTCGCCACCGGACCTCTGGGCTCATTCCTCCTCGGAAGCTTTTCAGGCAACTTTCCTGGCGTAGTTTAACCCTTCCATCTCTCGACTCCGTCCATTTCGTGTTGGGATAATGCACAGCCTGAAGGCTCATGCACGCGGCCACTTCGCCGCAGGGTTCGCAGGAAATTGTCGCCCTCGTAAATTGATCGCCAGGAAACTTGGCTCTACTCCCATCATGGTCAGCTCACTCTTGGGAAAACGCAATTCGTTGCTGTTCCCGAGATAAAAGCCAGAATAAACTCAGGAGAGGCACTTCTCAAAGATGGAAACCGTCGCCTTAACTTTTTATGGGTCACCAAGGCATCGTATTCGTGAATAAAACGCTTCCACTCAATTCACTTCTCGCCAGCATGGTGCTTTCAATTTGCAATTCTCCCCTTCAAGAGTACATATGCAAATTTGAATTTAAGAAGTTGAGGCGCGACACAACGACCAAGAAATTTGTCGCAGTCTTTTTTATGCAAAAAATGTGCCCGCGGAGTGAACGAAAACCAGGTAACCATTCCATCCACTGCTTTTATGCAGCATAATAAATGCAAATAAACACATTATTGCGGAAGGTTTAGGTGAATTTTTTAGGCACTCTCTTTCACTCAGACCGTGCAGGAAATTGTAAACGTTCATCACTCGGAAGCCAAGCATTTCGGAGGAACAGAAAACGGGTGAAGCACGTGACAAACTAGTAATTGACTTGTTCTTCGTCGTTCATGGGGGCAACATCTTGTGGATGTCACGTATTAAAAAAAGTGAAAGACAGGAAATTATTTCAGCAATCATTTAGAATAATCTGATCTTCTAAAGTGCTTTATTTTCTCAAGAGAACTGTGCTGAGAAAGTGATAATTTGATTCCACGAAAAAAATAAGACAACCCTTCCCTCGTACTTTCCAGGAAATTTCATTCGATTTATTGATTCTATTTACGTTAAACGTGAGGGAAAGAGTTTCTTGTGAAGAATAAAACTACTGTACTGTACATGCATTGGATATTTACGAAATTATAAGCCACATGTTCTTATTGAAGTGCCTTGAAAAACTCGTGTGCTGCATTTTTTTTATAGATTAGGTCAAAAACAGGCTCATCAATTTGTCCTGCAAACCCAAGAAGCATATGCTTTCGATGATGAATAGGAAGGAATTCACCTAAAGAATTGTCGAAGGCACATTGATTTCTGCGTCCATGATGAGGCAAAATGATGCAGAGCATCTTGCATTTTTTCGCCATTCGACATATAGCAGCTTTTTTTTTTACATATCCAGACGCTATCTGTTTACAGCAGGCAAAATTTTTCTTGAAACACATTGCTGCTACTTCAACAGCATATTTTCCTCAAGTCCCTGTTCAAAATTGGGGTGCGGCCGACAGGCGCGAATAACGCGCGCTGCGATGGCGTGAATATACTTTGGGTTAGAAAGTCCACGATTTCTTTTTCTGGGGGGGGGGGGGGGAATGAGATTTCAGGATTCTTGTTCGGGATGCCACCCGAGTCGGGATTCGAAATGATCGGCGTGTTCCAAGAGTCAGGAAAGCGGAGAAAACGCTTAGTTTGCATTCGTAATTGCGGGAGCTAACGGAGTACCCCGTTGGTCTAACATATCGGTCGGGAAACCCGGAGACAGTTTTCCCGACGATTAAGCGGTTCGCTTCGGAGATAAACGGGAGCGTTCAGAGTTTGCCGGACAGCGAAGAGCCGCGGCGTCCGGAAGGGAAAGATTTGCATGCCTAATTGGGCCCCCCATTCGGAATGCAGCTCGCAAGGGGTTTTGATTTATGAAGTTTGCAGTCCCATGCGTCTTCCCGATGGCCGCACTCGTCTTTATTCGCGGGTGGTACGAGTCTATTAAGCCGGGTCTTCGGCCCCCACGACGCATAATTCCAGGTGCGTCGGAAATGAGCCGACGGCGATCGTGCGGAGTCGGGAGTCACACACGGTAATCGGGATATAGTGACACTTATTTCTCGTGGCCGAAGGGTTGCATTGTGTAGCCGAGATCATCCCGCTGGGAATTGATTAGGCGCGGGTACCAGGTGGGGTTTTTTTGTTTTACCCGCTTTCTCATCTGGGACTCCCCGACGTCCTCAAGGCCAGGGTCGAGTGTGGAGCGATCCAATCATCGTCGGCACTTCGTCAACCGCCAAAAATTCAAGACGTCTGCACAATCTGCGTTCATTATCCCACCAAATGTAATTATATCTCAACACAAAAATCCAGGAAGAGGAGAGCCTTTTTTTTCTTCCTCGAAGTAGCACTCTTCTTATCATCGATCATTTTCCCCCCTCTCTCTATGCCTACGTCTGCATCAAAATGTCTCTAAGAATTCGTATTGGTGATTGGAACTTGAAAACTTCATTTAAATTGCGCTCGACTTTTCCCTGCATCATCAACAGAAATCGTGCGTAAATTCCTCAAGTTCTGCACACGAACTTGGCAAGTTTCCCATATCCCAGACAAAGCGGATGATTTAAAATATTTCGGTTATTGGACTGCGATAAATGGGGTCCATATTCATAATTCACCTTTTCAGTCAAAAATGTTCAGGAATTATGCGAAGATTCAAACTTCATGGGCTCTTGCAGCATCAACATTGCAAGTCAGACCAGCAAGACATGATTTCTATGCATCTGACAAGAATTAATGTGATGCACTGTCGATTTCTCAGTAGAATTTGAATTCAAGAAACAATGTACAAGTATGAATATTTTCAACTGTGCGTTAGAGATTAATAAGAAAATTACCATAAAGACGAAGAAAGTCTTTCGTGAAATTTGACTGAAAAAGATGAGCTGAACAGGAAATTCATGATTTAGTTTTCGATGCAAGAAATTATTCATGCAAACGCATTCTTTGAGCGCAGTGTTTCGCAAGATTCTGGGGAGTATTTCTTTAAAAATTGATCCAGTAATTTCACTCGTAGAAATTATTGAAAAATCTTTCTGAACGGGTTTTCACCCCCAAGAAAATATCCATCGCATAACAGTCAAAGGAGACGAGTTTCAAGTTCACAACCGAGAAAAAATGCTTTCAACTACATTGGACCACATATTCCTGAGTTGACTATTTCGATCGGCAAGGGATTCAGAATCGTTTTTGAGCTGTGTGTTACGACTAAGAGCATCGTCATTAGAAGACTGCTCTATGATCATGACATCAACGTGAACCGTCACACAGGGGACCATTACGTCGGCGACTTTTTTACGAACGCAGAGTCCCAGACGGGTCCTAGACGGGATGCCGTGGGGCCTCCTTTAATGATGCTATGTGCCTGGAGGATACAAATGACCAGCGAAAATGACACCCGCAGAAACACTTCGAACGCATTCTTGTCTCGCCCCCTCGAACACACTAATCGATTTTGCATTTGCATATTTCACAAAAAAAAAGACTGCTCCGGGTTGCCGTCGACTCCGCCCCCGGGAACTACCCCTCGTCGAAATCGATCGATGATTGCAGCCACTGTCGAACCCGGAACAGATTAAAACACGGTCAGTAACGATAAATTTGTGTTCACCTATTCACATCCACAACTTCTAGTTTTTAATAAACGTGCATACCTTCACTTGGATGTTATGAAGCCATGCATCAGCATCGAAGAATCCGTAAGTATCGCTCGCGGAATGCTCTTGTGATCTCGATTCTTCAGTGATGAGTCAAAAATTCTCCTCAGGCAATCCCCAGAAGCTTCCATACTTTATTACTTGCTATCTTCTGCTGGTTGAGTGAAGGTTCCCAAACAATTGTAGCCGAATTCGAGCCCTAAAATCCGTGGGAAGAAATAGGTTATCAAAAAATTTGCGTCGCGGTGGAGGATTTAACACTTGTTTGCGTTCAAATCTTGAAACCCGCGCTGAAGTGCGTTGAAGTTATTGGGGAATCTGTCGGAAAAGATGTAAAATTTACACACAAAAAATATTTCTCGTCACATATATTGAAAAATAAATCCTGTATAACTATAAAGCGAATCTTTGGATTTTTCTGAAAATCTTGAAAATCAAGAGTGGAGTATCGATATTAAATCGGACATCCGGAAAGAATTTTTCCTTAGAAAAAGTTTGGAATCGGTTGTTGAAAGACGAATTTTCATTTACTGTCAATTTTTTCATTGCTTATTTAGATAGACGCCTGCTGGTCGACTTACAGATTTTTCTAGAGGCGAAGAATAAATCGTGGAACCCGTCACACAGGGGACCGAGACATTTTGTTGTGGAGGTTCTGTGACTCGTTTAAATTCCTTTCGATGGGAACTGCATCCAGTTAGACGAAGAGTAGTTATGTTGAGCACGATGGAGGAAAATCCGACGCATTTTCCAGCCCAATGCAATTCAATAATCTCGGAAATATACTTGTAGGGGAATTTTGTCAGGTAAATGGTGAATAATTTTACCAGTATCATCGTGTGAATATATAATCGATTCTCGCTTATCCGCCGGTCATTAAAACTAATACAGTAGTGGCAGATCAGTCGTATTTTACCTCAAGAAGAGTCGTGAAAATTTGGAAACGAATCTTCAGAATATGCCGATTCGTATTTTCTAGATTTTGCATCCTTTTCACTTTTTCCAAATTCAGATTCGGTTCTTGAATTATGTACAGTACCACGTGTGATTTGAGCGTCATCTCGCACTATTCAAGATATAGAATTGAAAGTCGTAGTCCAGCAGATGAGAAACTTTTTCCTCGCGTCTGTTCGTAATGATGATACGGTTTTTTTTTGTGCTGCACTATTTCAATGTCACAGCATGATTGAGAACAGATGCGAACTCACGGCGAGTGTGCTGGACATAGTCCTCGAAGATCAGCAACAGTCATCAGAAAAGGTAATTACGTGTCTGGACATGTTTAAACCATCGATAATGCTGCCTTGATGAACGGATGCACGCCGCGGGTCACTCAAGATCAAGCACAAAGCGAATCGGTACCCTTTGTGTCCGGAACAGTCCTTTCTCATCAATGCGTAACCATTGCAATCGCACTCAATGCAGTTCCTATAGAGGACATCCAATACTCGAGTACAGTACAATATTCAAGACCCACATCGAGGTGAGACTTTGATGAAATTCATTTTCAGGCAAAACCAGAAGACCTCAGGTTTTAGAAATCGATTGAGGATATTTCCTGATGCTTATCCAGTGAAAATCCAAGACTCCAATAAATCGGAATACTTTGCTTGATCACCTCGTTGTGATAATTCGAAGAAAACTGGAAAAAGAACCTGCCTTTCTGTAGCAACACATTTATTTCGGAGTCGGATTGAAAATTTCAATTTTCTAGGTCACTCATGTATATACACCAGTCATCACGTTAGTTGTACAATACAATCAATCAACTAGGGAAGCTTTTATTTGCAGGCAAATGACATCAGGTAAAAGTATGATCTGATTTTAACATTTTAAAACGCTGCACTTTTTTTTAGGGCTTGCTCTCCATTTCCTTGGTATTTTACCGAAATTTTTTGTTAAATTTACATCAATTTCCATATTTAATGTTAATTATAGACTAAAACTTACGTTTGTCAGCATTTCAATATCTTCGAGCGAACTTTTCTCAACGATCATTTCCTCCGCGTCGTTTATTCATATGATAACCGTCGAATATTTCAGTTTAAAAAATTCAATTTGATTTCCGGTTTCGAAATATATACCCTATTGGATTTGAAATACCTAAACGTAGATAATATCGTGCCAATTTATTTGCTGAATGAATCAATTGTAGAAGTACCTTGTTCAGCTTGAGGTGTCGGGAAGAAACGACGTACCAGAAAGTGCAAAATAGAGCGGCAAAATAAATTGGCTGAGTCTGCGGCACGGGCTGGAAGAGGTACTTAGCACTGGAATAGCATGAGACCTCCTGCCGCTACTGCGTTAATGCTTTTCGATCAAGCCTTCAATAGCGTCTCTTTGCTACGCTTTGTCCGCAAGTGTCGAGACCCGAGCTTGAGCAACACGGCCGTGTCCAATCCGACCGATTACCTCGGCGGTTGGTCGAAACCCGAGGCCTCTCGGAAACCGCCACTTTTCGAACGATTTATTCAAAGAATTTCGATTGATTTCGAATGATCTCCGGCGCGTAAAAATGTTTCAAAGCGTTTCGTGCTAAGGCTCAATTAACGGAAGAGACCGGGGTCATTTGCGAAGAGCTGAACGTCCGCGATGACAAATTATTTCCACCCGGGCAGTATTCATTGGTACCCATGTCGGCACGGGTATCATTACCTCGTCGCATCGTTTTGTAACACGACCAGCTTCTTCTTTCTCGGCCCAGCAGCTTAACGTTACACCTTTTCTCCTTTATTGCTTCTTCGAGAGCCCGGGGGTTCGTGAAGTACATCAGCTCGCCACTGCGAAGTACTCAATCATTTTTGCCCTTCGCGGCACGAGTTGTCGAGTGTTTAGGCTGAGAGAATTTCCGCATGAGCAGGCGATTCTGGCTTCTTTTCGAAAATTACCGTATATGCTTTGTGATTCGCCAACAAAGTCGATCTCAATGCAGTTCATTGTTTTCTTGTACAATATCACGCATATGGTTAACCGCGTGAAATTATGCATATTTAAATAAAATCAAAATACTGCATTTATACCGATTTGAAATACTTTGATGAAAACACACTAAAAATCACCTCTTTCCATCATATTTCCGAACACATACGTTTTGTCGACATGGTATCACTATGATCATCTAAAAAATAAAAAATGGGAACAATTGTTACTCGTTTCTTTGCCATTACACGTTTTTGCCATCAGTTTTCTGGCTCGGAAAATTTAGATTCTGTTTTAAATTAACTGTTTATATAGCTGGGAAGTCATTTGATAATGTATGTTCTGGATCCTGTACAAAAATCGTCCAATCTCTCTCTCCGTGTCAAATTGTCTCACAAAATTGGGCATTTTGAGGATCAAGATTTGTAAAAAAAGAATACTACGAGCTGTTTTTGGAAATACGTGGATTATGCATTGCATACTTTCTTTGAGTTGAAGGATTCAAAAATATAATCTTAAATTTAGGAATTTATAGATAATTATACAAGAAAATTTGATAAACTTGTATTCCACCTTCTTTTTCAAAAAATAATTGCTGCCTTTCTTCATTCAGATTATATGTTCTAGAATTGCTAGACTTCGTGACCCACCCTGTAAACTGACCACGTGAGAATGTAAAGTATTTGCATGCGATTTAGCAATTTAGTCCCAGTAAAACTACAGTATCGATCGATGCAATAAGTTTGCTGAAGCATTTCCTTGTTTAAAAGGAAATTTTTAGATTTCGGTAGCTAGGCTGCTGTTTGAAGGGTGCCCTTCCAAGAGCTTTGAGTTGTATTTATCCCTGAGCAGCATTTGAAGACTTATTAACGTAGAATCACTGCTCATCTTCCAATTGGTATTCTTTGACAGAAAATTAGTCCTTTGGAACAAGGGTTGAATGTCTGCCCTGTGTGCTCGATTTTCTCAACAGGTAATTTGAAGTAACGCAGGTACTGTACACGAGAACTACACGTGCATTCACGCGACAGCCATTTTCAAGGCAGTCCTCCCCAGCATCAAAGCGGAAACCTGTGGATGTAAATACAGTCTACCATAGTCTCGACAGATCCACGTGACGATGACAGGTTCATCAAGGAAAACTTGACACCAGAAAATCCCACATGAATCTTTTAAAGTTCTCGCAAGTACTTTTTGCGGCGCATGCGTAGCCAGGGAGCCTAAATCTCTCGGAACACGTCATCAGCGCGTAACCAGACACTTGATGAGACGAAAATATCGCTCCCCGGCTTGCAGCCTAGTACTTCACACTGAATCACGCATTTCATTCAGGGGATCAGCCATTCCGGCCCGTGGGGCACAGAGATTAATGCCTGTATTACGACCGCAGAGTTTAAATTCGGAATTTGAGCCCAGGTTTAACAACCAGGTACTAGGCAAATACACGGAATACGGGCGTGCAACTGATGTTTCTTACCACGCGATCCGATATCCGACGTACATGTCATCAAGTAGGCGCTGATTGCATGGAGTAGTGGAAAAATTGGTGCCCAGCAGCTGATCTGCTGTCAAAATGAGTTTGCCTTCGAATGATAAACCGATGACCGGGGGCTAAACAAAAATAGTATTTGTGCCTCAAGAATCGCAATATTTTTTTCTCTACGAGATTTAGGGTTACAGGTATTTTTAATTCTTTCATCGTGAGTCATCTCAGTCGTTCTAATTCCTCCAAGGCCCAGAACTAATAAAATTTTAAATTTTAAATCAGTATGCTCGTATCTTCAAAATTTGAAATAAAATTGAAAAGTTATTTTCAAAAGATTCGAGAAATTTCAAGTGGGAGGATGTCTGGTTTTTCATTCGCAGGTACACTTGGGAATTATTTTTAGAATCCGTGATGCGTCACAATTGCCTAAATAAGCTCATATATTTCCATAATTGTGAAAGTTACATCCAAAATCAATCGATCATCTTCTACTTTGAATTCGATTTTAAGTGATTCATTAAAATTGATGCGTAGCATTAGAAATCTAGGACGCATGTTTCGAAAGGCTCTCAGATTGTTGAAAGCTTTAATTTTCTGTGAAAAGACTTTCATTTCAGGTTTTGAGAAATGCGACGGGTTCTTCAATATAATAGCCTGCATACAAAAAAGACAATATTGAGTATCTCTTTCGAACAAGTTTCTGCGAGTACGTTTACAACGTTTTGGAGGTATTCTACATGAATCCCTTGTCATTTTGACTCCACCAAACGCCAGAACTATTCAAGTAATTTTTTAGCATACAAAATACGAGAGTTCTAATTCCTCCAAGGCCCAGAACTAATAAAATTTTAAATTTTAAATCAGTATGCTCGTATCTTCAAAATTTGAAATAAAATTGAAAAGTTATTTTCAAAAGATTCGAGAAATTTCAAGTGGGAGAATGTCTGGTTTTCCATTACGCAGGTACACTTGAGAATTATTGTTAGAATCCGTGATGTGTCACAATTACCGAAATATGCTCATATATTTCCATAATTGTGAAAGTTACATCCAAAATCAATCAATCATTTATCTTCTACTTTGAATTCAATTTCAAGTGATTCATTAAAATTGGTGCGTAGCATCAGAAATCTAGGACGCATGGCTCAGAAGGCTCTCAGATTGTTGAAAGCTTTAATTTTCTTTGAAAGACTTTCATTTCAGGTTTTGAGAAATGCGACGGGTTCTTCAATATAATAGCCCGCATACAAAAAAGAAAATATTGAGTATTTCTTTCGAACAAGTTTCTGCGAGTACGTTTACAACGTTTTGGAGGTATTCTACATGAATCCCTTGTCATTTTGACTCCACCAAACGCCAGAACTATTCAAGTAATTTTTTAGCATACAAAATACGAGGTAATCGGTACGCTTTCACCTTCAACAAAAAATTAAACGCATTGTAAGTTATGTTCAAACAAATGAAAAATTCAATTCTGGTGATATCTAGTTTTACCTTGGGCGTATGCATGTACGGAAGGTACAGTTTTAGATTTCGAAACGTGTCACGTTTACTTCAGCAAGGTGGAATATCTCCATAATTTTTCCGCAGGTCTCACTGTGCGGCATGAATGTCAACTTAGGAAACAGGGTGCAGATGCAGTCATCTTAACTCGGGAACATTTCCATGCATATAATCCTGGACCCATATGAAGAATCTTGGGGAGATTATTTTCGGAACAAGGTACCACCTGTGTGTGAGTCAGCCGGCTTTTGTTTGTTCAGGATTTGATGGACTTGAAACGTTTCTCCCGTATACCCACGACCTTGTTTTTGCCAAATGAAAAAAAAACACGTGGCCGTGGATGCTAAGAGAGAGAGAGGGAGTAAAAAAACGATGATTGCCGGCTGCAGAGAGACCTTCATGCTGACACAGTCATGAATTAATACTGGCCAGGAAAGTACGACAAGCTCGGGTTGCACAGGTACGTGCATACCCTGTGATTAGCGGAAAGCCGCAACGAACGAGGCGAGGGGTGCAACGCGTCGCAGAGATACGGCGCTGATCTTAATTCGACACTCGTCCGACGACATCATTTATCAGTGCGTATTGCCCTTCCTTCTCTAATTCGCCCCTTCCGGCCGGGACCCTGTCATCCCTGGGGCTGGAAAACTGACGCCGTGAAAAGCCCTGCTATGGGATTTTCCAAGGCAAAACAAACCCTACGACATTTACCTGCCATTCTTCCGTAATACTTTGATTACATACATGATGCATGTTTGACCGCGCTGAATTACCTTCCTTTGGCAAGAGAAGGGAATCGATTTATTTGCGCGGGGTTCCGACTCGGTGACACGCGGGGTGTTGTATTTCTGCGCTCAGTTTTTTGAAAAATGAATCACCATTTGTTCAAGCCTTGTAGGACCGATTTGATGCTTTTTATCATACTTTTCCAACATGATCTGGATCTCTGCTGATTCTAACATTTTTCAGCCCTCTTAATCCGAGCAATGAAGCATTCTTTGCCATTAAGAATTAGTCCCTGTTTTCTTCCTTAATCGTGAAATTATACTCTTCTAAACCCTCAATAAACCATTAATGATTCAAGAAAAGTCGCCGAGAAGATTAGGGTGGCTCTTTTTTTTTTAGGCATTTGCAGTATTTTAACGAAGACACTCCAGAATAACCTAAAAACCATTCGCTCAAAAATCAGGCACGCGTGAGAAGCGTGTTGAGTGATGCACTGAAAATGGTAGCTTTTTCTTCTATCATCCTTAGAAAAATTGAGTGAATGGAAAATTTGAAGCAAAAACATGTGATATAGCAAATGAAGAAATTCTCTTTAAGTAGTTCATTCTGTAAAGTGTAAACTGTTCTGATTTTGCATGAAATTTTTAAAAAAGTGGAATTGCCCGTGTGAGTCGGACTTTGGGACATGCAAACTGCAACGATCATATATTGAGCACTTCATTCACGCCAAATGAATATTGAAAGTTATCTTTTGACATTTTCCCAACCAATAAAAGTACAATTCAATTGTCATCATATAGTCGTGAAAAAATTCAGCAAATGCATCTTAAATTGACTTCAATAAAAACCGGGCGCATCCTCACGCTCTCATGAATGAATGATGTTCGAATGATGGGGTGGTTCACCGAACTTATTCCCTTTACAGTATTTCGTTAATGCTTCTATGAAAAGGAGAATCTGACCGGAAAATGAATTTTTAATCGACTTCCGACATTTATACCGTAGAAATATTCGTCCACCTAANGAGAGAGGGAGTAAAAAAACGATGATTGCCGGCTGCAGAGAGACCTTCATGCTGACACAGTCATGAATTAATACTGGCCAGGAAAGTACGACAAGCTCGGGTTGCACAGGTACGTGCATACCCTGTGATTAGCGGAAAGCCGCAACGAACGAGGCGAGGGGTGCAACGCGTCGCAGAGATACGGCGCTGATCTTAATTCGACACTCGTCCGACGACATCATTTATCAGTGCGTATTGCCCTTCCTTCTCTAATTCGCCCCTTCCGGCCGGGACCCTGTCATCCCTGGGGCTGGAAAACTGACGCCGTGAAAAGCCCTGCTATGGGATTTTCCAAGGCAAAACAAACCCTACGACATTTACCTGCCATTCTTCCGTAATACTTTGATTACATACATGATGCATGTTTGACCGCGCTGAATTACCTTCCTTTGGCAAGAGAAGGGAATCGATTTATTTGCGCAGGGTTCAAGCTCGGTGACACGCGGGGTGTTGTATTTCTGCGCTCAGTTTTTTTTTTTAAATGAATTACCATTTGTTCAAGCCTCGTAGGACCGATTTGATGCTTTTTGTCACACTTTTCCAGCATGATCTGGATCTCTGCTGATTCTAACATTTTTCAGCCCTCTTAATCCGAGCAATGAAGCATTCTTTGCCATTAAGAATTAATCCCTGTTTTCTTCCTTAAACGTGAAATTATACTCTTCTAAACCTTCAATAATCCATTACTGATTCAAGAAAACTCGCCGAGAAGATTATGGTGGATCTTTTTTTTTTTAGACATTTGCAGTATTTTAACGAAGACACCCCAGGATAACGTAAAAACCAATCGCTCAAAAATCAGGCACGCTTGAGAAGCGTATGTTGAGTGATGCACTGAAAATGGTAGCTTTTTCTTCTACCATCCTCGGAAAAATTGAGTGAATGGAAAACTTGAAGCAAAAACATGTGAGATAGCAAATGAAGAAATGCTTTTTAATTAGTTCATTCTGTAAAGTGTAAACTGTTCTGATTTTGCATTTAAAAAAAGTGGAACCGCACGTGTGAGTCGGAATCTGGGACATGCAAACTGCAACGATCATATTGAGCACTTCATTCACGCCAAATGAATATTGAAAGTTATCTTTTGACATTTTCCCGAACAATAAAAGCACAATTCAATTGTCATCATATAGTCGTATGTTACCATTAAAAAAAAATTCAGAAAATGTATCTTGAATTGACTTCAAGAAAAACCACCGCGTAGGAGTGCGAGAGTACTTACTTACTACAAGCTTACTACCCCACCAAGTGGCTTGAATAAGGGAAATGTCATAAAGCAATTACGAAGATACTTTTCCTCTTAGACTGGCCTTTTACTTAAAATAATCGACTTCCGACATTTATACCGTAGAAATATTCGTCCACCTAAAAAAAAATCATTGCAATTAGCCTCTCTCCGAGAGCTCAAGGAACGTGAGAAGAGTCGCACTCCAATTCCAGCCTCGGGGTAAATCGACTCTCTAGAAACTTGAAATAATGATTTACGCGGTAAATAAAGCCTAAGGGATTCATTCATCTTTTAAAATACACGCGTGCTTGCTGAATATTGAAGTTCCGTGTGATTACGTGAAAAGTAGAATAAAACAAAACAAAACAAAAAAATCAAGTTCACTACTTCGAAGCATATACGTACACAGCACAGTACATTTTTTTCAAGAATATAAGAAAATCTGTATTTTTCGGTTGCTTTCTAGACTTTAGACTTAGTAGCTCAATTTTTACACAATATGGGCCTCTTCAACGTTCGGAGTATGATTAAGGAACGGGAAAAAACGATTCAGGAAAGTTTAATCTAAGGTTTAATTTGAGGGGGTTCATTTCATTTCATGGTGTATATAGTGACATTGAAGGAATGGGCTGGATAATGAAATGATTATCGACTCTTGCTTCTTTTTCGGATGCCTGAATAATTTCAGGTGAACCCCGAGCGGTGCAGAGATTAGCCACTGGAACCGCTTAACGAACCGCGAGTACTAATAACATGGCTGAGTGCATAATTAGAACACCCTCTTTGCCAGGCGGTGATTAGCACCTTATGTATTCATGGTGTGAAGTACTGCTGTATATCGGGTTTCAGGAGTTGGGAAACCGTGGCAAAATTGTGTTTTCGCCTCCGGGAAGCCTTCCCCGGTGTCAAAACCAGGGAAACATCGTCATTATCGTGGCTCGGCGATGCTGATGCCAAGACGCCTTGAATCAGACGGCTTCCCCGCGGACTCTTTCTCGCTCCGCGGAAAAAAGCTATTATCTCCAGGACATCGATGTCATGCAGGGATGAGATCTCGCCTCATAATCCCAATCTTTTTCCACCCGACCTCGAAAAGGCCGGAAAGTTCTCGAGAAGCAACCTCGAGGCTCGCTTGGAAAATGAACGCAATCTCGGGAAGCTGGTTTCCCACGGGTCTCAACCCTGCTCCGAATGATCCGAACTTGCAAGCATGTACTTCTCGCGTGCCAAATAGAAGAAGAACTAAAAAAAAATTACTTCCGCCAACCGTTGGACATTTTTTCTCGTGTAGCGATCCAATAGACACAGGTCTTTGTAGTTCAATGTTCATCTTCAGCTAGCTCTTCAATTTTGATTCCCACACAATCGTTTATTGGGGAATTTTTATTCGATTGTAAATGACTAAATGAGGTACAAAAAAACGCATCCCTTCCCATCCTTTTCTAAATGGGCGTGTTAGCCAAGGAAAATCAATCTGTTGAAAAAAAAATCGCGTATGCCGGGTTGAAAAATAAATGCCGGCACAGAGGAACACCTGGGAAATTAAATTTTGAGACGGATTATGCCGGAAAGAGAAAATATCGGGGGACAAGGTCGCAGACAACATTTTTTCGATCAAATGAGATCCAGAGGAGACTTGACTCAAAAACGTTGGAGAACACTTTCGAGCAATGTTTATTGATTCAATTCAATAATTTGATTAAAAAATAAAATCTTATATGTCACTATAGTGAAATGCTCCACTTAGAATAAAAAAAAAATTATACGGCGTGAATAGAAGTTCCAGATGCTGTAACAGTGCACTCTTGAATGAAGTTGACTGCAAGATGAGATGGAAATATTTTCATGCATCTCTCACAAACTTATTTCCCGAAAGCATTCTCTCTCGTGCCTCATTTTTCTCGTTAGACATATTTTCCAACAGACCTTTTTTTATCCCCATTTTACCGAGTTTTCTGAATCTTGGCATTTTCTCTATCGCGCCTTTTTCCTTTCTGACTTGAACTAAAATCCTCGCACGTGATGTAAGATGGTTCTGAAAATATCAGAACCTTTCAAAGCATGCAGGTAAGTCCCCGAACCAAAAAAGTAGTCGTCTACTCCTGATGTGATGTTTAGTTCGAAAAAACAGGAATATAATTCGTAGAGTTAAATTACCTCGGAAATTCCAAAATTGCGTTGACACAATTCTTGATGTTCTCCTTGCCCCGACACTGTTTCTTGAACGACATTGAAGAGTCGGGAAACCCCAACAGGCCTGTATAGGGGCGATGTGGTGTTGTTTTTAACAAGCACCCGAGGTTTCAGTGTCAGTGGGTGAGTTTCGGCGAGTTCCGATTGATCGCGTTAAAGAAGGAAGGACGAGATAATTCCCTCTAGGCGACAGCGGCGCCCGGGGAGGGGATCCCTGGTTACGAGGTGCCTACAAGCCTTATCATTAACCCAAACCCCGGGGTTCTTTTCATTTCTTTTTCTTCGCTGAAGATTACAGAATCAGGCAAAAGGAAAGCCGAACATTTTCCCGCGGTCGAGCAAACACATCCGTCGGCGGAAACGCAGATTAGCGAGAATAACTGATTCGGACACACCTCCCTTTGTCGTGTGATGATATCCTGTACAGCCCTATTTTGATTATACGGCAAAAAGATTTGCGAACATACCTTGTACTCGCATTTTGACGGTACATGCCAGTTTTGGCACAAGTGTATATTTACAGCAAAGGGACACTCACTTATGCTTATGCGACACTTTCAAATCTAACGCAGTTTTTTTCATAAGTAATGCAGGCAGTTGGAATTTTTATGCATACCCCCAGGATTAAATTCTGAAATGTCTGGGCAAGGTGAACAAATTTGAAGTCGAGCCGATTTTTTTTGTAAATCATTTAGAGCCCAGCAGTATAGAAAGTTTACCTTCCAAAATGCTGTATTGTTTTATTCGAACTGTAAAGAAAATTTCTACTCGAGGGAACATTACATTTTGCTGAAGTATACGTTCGTGTCAGAAATAATCAGAGATTTAAAAATACCGCGTATTATAAAAATCATTCGCTGAATTTAACGCATGTGGATTTGTATAGTTAGCTTGTGCGACACTGCTATATGTTAAGAGAGCATGGGCCAAAATGTCATGCAATATAAAAAATGTAAAAAGCATCATTTGGACAGGGTCAAAAATACTGCGAGTGCAAAAGGGTACAATAATTGGAAATGTTACAGCAAGTGAATCAAGAATGTGAGTCAATAATAAACGGCATCAGTAATTTTCAAGCATGAAAATAAAGTCCAGAATTTGCGCAAAATAGTGCTTGGCATACCATGATTGAACTAGCATCCAACCTTATCTTGTGGGTTCACCAGTATATAAGGAGGACCCAGCCAAATAACACCTGAATCTCCTGTTTTATTCCTAAATCAGTACCTACTGAAAAAATAATTTCACCTCTGTCAGTTCGGGCCTCGAAGTCGAAGATATTTCTGGAAGTTGTGCTAGAGACTACATATAAGGATCATTTGCCCATGGTCTGTATAATCCTACACACTTCCACTCAATTTTGGAAGGCAAAGAATTATTTTCCGTAAGGTTTAATTACAAGTCTGATTATACGAAATCCGAGGCACAGGAATTTTTATTTCCCGCTTTTGTGTATGTCACACAACTAAGGCATTTCTACTCAGTATCCTAATGACTTTTTCACTATGCTTTTTTTTAATAGTCACAGTAGCAACGCGTTTACCTCCGACACGAGTCAGTGAGGAAAGCACCTTGTTAGGGAATCCTCCAGAATGTGTAGAATGCTGTCGTTGGTTTTTATTAAATGTGTCCAAAATCTTCCACCTGTACAAAACCGATATTCCACAAATCTGTGTAAGCGTTTTATTTACATTCCCGAGGAGCGTTTGAACACAAGCTATGTGAGCCAGAAATGTGGGGACCTCGTGCGGTGAAATAAAACCGCGCTTAATCAACGCGTTTTATTACCCGTGCCCGCGAATCTTCGGTTGGGTTCAGGTTTTTGTATCCCAGGGCGCGAAACCAAAAGAGGGAAAGATGCTTGAAACACGAACTGCACGGACTCAACGGGAAATCGAGCCGCAGGGGTTTAATGCAAGAGTTTTTTGCTCTGAATGTTTGTTTGTCCATTTCTGGGGTTAATCGAAGATTGAGCCGCGTTCCGAGCATCTGGTGAAGCGAGTCATTAGCGCTGCGCACGCCGCTCTTGGGACGCCATCCGCACGCGCTTCGAATTATTTCCTCTCATTAAGCATTGTCGCCGGGTCGAAATCAAACACGTGTTGCAACCGAGTCGAGATCCATCTTTGGGTGCCTGACGGGTTGCTGAAACAAGTCGTGACCGTTTTTGCACAGCATGAAGCCCCCGCGGGAATACGGCAAGAGGAAGAAGGAAAAAGTTTGAGTTGGTCTTCCTGCGGTTGGTCTCTTTTTTCTTTTTCTCTTATTCCGCATTGTTGTGGGTAAGTAAGGACGATTGAATCGTAATCCCGTTGTTCCAGATCGTGAAATCGGACCGTTATTGCCTCCAAGCATTAGAGCGTCCTACTTTGTGGGGGTGGGATAGTATTTATTGACACCCATTGCCTTGTCTTGCATTGGATTCCGAGTCTCTGCTTCCAGGGACCTTTGGAGATTAAAGCGTGAAGTTTTTCATGGGCACTGCGTGAGATTTTTTTTTTTTTGCTCTGCCGTGAAGTTTGATCTCGGGCCCCACAGGAGGATAAATTGTTTTCTTTTGTATGTATACGTAAGGTGTCCCTGCCATTGAAACCTAGTGAGCCGCGGGTAATCAAACGCGAGAAACTCATCGAATCCTCCGCGGGTCCATTGTCCACAACCGACACGGCGATTTCGAAAAAAATAATTGATAAAAGGGCCCCTGTAGAAAAAGGCTCCCATCAATTGTCTCGTTCCGCGCTGGGTTCTTGTTTCGGTGAGCAAACTTTTGCAAGGGTTTCGCATGGGTAACAGTCCGGCCGACGACGTCTCGTCTGTGGAATGTGGGTTCTGCATCTCAAATAACGTGTTTAGTCCCCTAAACAAGCCAGGATAGAAAAAAAGAGAGTGAAACTTATAAAAGGCTTCAACGGTGTGCGGAAAATGTTTTGCCTCTTTCAGTAAAAACTTGCGTAAACTTTTGATAGCTTCGCGAAAAGATCCTTTCCCTCTACTTTTGCTGAATAATTAATCAGCTGCTGTACCTCTGCACTGCATCCGGAAGCGTTCCATTTGTGTGAATCATTTGAAGAGTAGTTGCTACATTTTATTCCAGTGAATTAAAACAAGCGAAGTTTGCATTTCCTGACAATTCGCAATGCGAGTTCTTCTGAAACCTCATAGATAAAATAGTAATGCAGTTCGCTGTTTGGTTGAGCAATCACTCAATACAGAAAATCGATCGAATCGCTGTACATCTTGTATTTCTAATGGAGAGTGTAGCCTCGATATTGCTTTCCATGAGCATCTAAATGTTGAGTTTTACAATATGAAAGGAAAATCTTCTTTACGAATGCATGTCGCGCTTTTCCCCAGAAAATATCCCAATATGTGTAAGCAATCAAGTTCAGCATTAATTAGCAGAACCGCAGTTGTGGGTCAATATTCCATACTCGAGAGTAGTGAACACCACATTTTAAATTTTAATATGATTTTTACCCGCTCTACGTGGCTCATTTCAACAAATTTGAATCGCTTTCCCTTTTTCTCGGGTCATTAATTCAATCTCGCGTTTATCGTCAGGCCTCAAAATGTCTAGAAATACAGTACAGTACTTCGTTTTGGTGTATACTAAAATCAGCAGATTTTTCTCTTGCACGTAGACTGCATTTTTGCCCCAAATTTTACCTTTCTCTTCCTACTGAAGTAGTTTCGTTCAACTGTTGCAAAAAATCAGAACGACTAATGTAAAAGGAAGATAACCGCGCTGAATAGGCTGTCAGATTTGTAGTCAGGTGTAATCTGCTCGAGTCATTTTTGGAGGCTGTTTCAACAAAAAATGTTCAAAAAGTTGGGGATGAATGGAAAGAAAAGGAAAATCATGCTTGGAAGGACAGTGGCGGTTGGAGACGCTCAAAGGCAGCTTCCAGAATTCCCCGCAAAAGCAATTTCAAGTGGTGCGCTATTGTTCCACTTGACTTGGCAGGAAGGCTGTAATGAGTTAGGGGGAAAAAAATAAGTAAATCCGTTCCCTATTAGCCTTCAGCTCCCGAGCCCCGCATATAGCGTTAAGCGGCAATTGACTGGACCCAAGTTGCATCCCCAGGGTATTCCTATTTACGGCGGCCGTGCTAGATTTTTTTGATGGCCCAAAAAAATCCCGTGGGGGTGCAGTGGCGAGGAAGGAGGGAAGCAAAATTCCAGATCATGGGTGACCGGAAGATGACTCTGCTAAAATTTTAATGGACCCTGCCGTCATTCGGCCGCGGGATTCGGGCTGACCTCAACCGCTGCCCTCAGTCGACGGCACGGGGACGAGGAAAAAACCTCCCTGAAGGGAAACAAAAAGCGCGCCTCAATGTGGGCGATATCCTGATGAAGCGTGTGATCGGCAGTCAAAGCAACAACACAGTGACCGAGATTCTGAAAACAGGAAAGTGACGGCGTTAATGGCCGCACTTCCTTCCCACATTTCACTACTTTTGCAACCGTTGATGCTGGACTTTCCCCATGAAAATAAAATCATTAATGGCGTTCACACCAGTTTCCGTCCATGCTAAGCACATGCAGTAAAATCGAGTTCCAGCAAACTTTTGGATACTTCAGAGAAATTTTTTATACTGAGATACTGTACTGTAGTTTTAAACCTGCACTCTATGCCGCAGTTTTCCCCAACCCGTGGTCCGCGGACCAGCGCCGGTCGTCCGCTGAAGATTTTTGCCGGTCCGCCGGAAATTTTTTCAGCATAATAAATACATCGAAAGTAGTACGGAATTATGTTATCTTCATCTTAAATTTTTAAAAACAATGGAAGTTGATCTATTGTGATGAAAAATAGAAAAAATTGGCTTTTCTCCCAATAAGGCTTTAGACAAATTTCCACCTGTCAAAATAAATTAAAGTATTTTAATTTTTCCTTTTGAGAAAACCACTTCAAGCCCAACTTTTTAATTCTTGATGAAATTCCACTATAGCTGCTTCATTGGTTCTAAACTTTTTTTTGTTGCAAAAAGCAGCTACTTTTTAAGTACCTGCCATTGAGTCTTCCAAACAAAACTTTTTTGAGTGTGCAAACATTTTATGAAACTTTGCCAGTGTGCATGAATTTTTGTTTTTAATTTGCTGGTCCTTGAAAAGTTTTTTATTTTTATTTGCCCTTTCTTGGGCCCAAAAAGGCTGGGAAACACTGATCTATGGGTTTCATGCCAGGACTTCAGAAAAATATTGACACATCAAAAATCTTGTTGCATACCAGCATTTGTTGAAACGCGATTTTCTGGTACTGTATCAGCTAAGTTCATCCATATCAGATCTGGTGTTACAGTGCTTGAAATACGGATAACTACCTCCGAAGGTAGCTTTGCGCCAATTTCAATTTTCATGCCTAAGTCAAATATTTGTAATGTACTTATGCAACGTGATAATCTTTAATGATTCATTTTCCTGGAGTCAATCCACCATCGCGGTGCGATGTTTGATTAAAAACTTCTGCCATTTCTATGGTTTAATGTGAAACGTGGATTCTCTTCTTTATGAGGCAATCTTTGATGCTGAATTGTAGGGCAACTTGAGCACTGACGTCCAGAAAATTTTAAAACGGATCTTCTGGTTGAATTTGTATGCCAATTCCCATTTTATACCAATATTTTACAGAAACACCATGCCCACCAGAAAATCTGCCAGCGTAGAATCTGAATTGAATTTACCAAAAAGGTTTGCTCAATCTACAAAAGGGAGGCATGGCTTAGCAAAAAGCTGTGTGAACGCCGGAAACTTAAGGTCCTGCCCAAACAATGCTTCACACGAGATCTTTCAGGTTCCTTGGTCCCTGTTGCCGACACAACAAGTACAGTACAGCTGACTTCGCGGCCCGAATAAACGCGTGGCTAATCGTTCCAAATGAGCCATCGGGCCAGCATTCATCAGATGTTTGGAAAAAGACCCGATTCTGCGGCAATTTCCCTCGGTTCATGTTGCCTAATCCCGTCTTGGGCAGCGTGCATCCTCGGAGAAAATGGAGTGCAGAACAGCTTTTCCCAGCAGGGCACTAAACACGGCGAGCGACTTTCAGAGAAAGGAAGTTATTACCGGACGCATCCTCAGCGAAGGTCAGGAAAATTCGTTGAGTGCGATCGACGATACACACCCGACGGCGAAAAATTTCGCCCGCTACGCCACCATTTTTTTTATGAAATGAAACAAAACAGTGTGTAACCCGCGGGCACGCATCAATCAATTAGAAACAAAAGCATAGGGTTTCCTGATTGTCTGTCCCTTAATGGCACCTTCACTGGAACCGGCTTTTAAACGCGAAAAAAATACCTTTTCCCCACATTCATTAAACCACCTTCGATTGGTAACTCCTCATCATTAGGTCACAAATTGTTGGTCCATTGGGAAAGCATTGCCTAACCTTCACGTAATTCCGCGAGAAAATTAAACCGAAAATTTCCTCTACAAAGCCTTACGCTCACTAAGCAATGAAGTTCTGGGATAATCCTAATTTTCTAGAGTTGGTTGAAAGCAGCTGAAAAATTCCCCATTCCTCTCTGCTTGTTTGGACATGGATTCCAAAATTTTTCAGATAGACGGATCAATTAGAGCTGCAGAACTTGTTAGATTTCCAGAAAACTTCGATTTTTAGAAGACAATGAAGGGACCAATCAAAAATTTCAGGAGCTTGTTAGGTGTGACAAAATATGCAGATTTTTTTCATCTGAGGTGGGCATGATACATAATTAATTAATTGTACTGGTGAAGCATTCTGGCATACCAATCTGCATTTTTGTTTCATATATGCTCTATGCATTTTTGTATAGAAAGTGTACTTCATTTGTATTCGATGACACATTTTTGCTTAATTTTTGACAAAGTCGTGTTTTAATTTATTTTTGCTTTTTTGTAAAGTTCTGAACAGGTTTTCTTTGAGCCTCTGTTTTTTTTATAGAGCCAACAGAGATGTTTAAGTTGAAAATCTTGGACAAATTTTCAAGTCAGTGTTGCTTCTCAAGTTCCAGATAGCTTCTCTCTGCTGCTATGACTGGTCATTCATCAAATATGTGAGAGCACATGCAGAACAAATGTATTTCATATCCTGTGATCATGATTAAGGAATTATTACAAGGAGAGTCCAGTGATTTGAAGATATGACCGATTGAGAAGCCATTCTTTCACCGTGAGGAAATCCTTATCAAGTGCTGGACATCCCTGATTTTCGAGACCATGTTCAATGAAACTAATGATCTTCTATTTATTCATACCTAATGGGATTGTGAAACACAATTCTATGAGGGAGACGTTTTACTGAAATTTCTACAGTAAGGGGATTCAAAATCCGTGAGTAGCTTTTCTTTCTATTCTTGAAAATGTGGCCAAGTACTCAAAACCTTCGGACTTACCCCCATCGGTATAGCTTGCTTCATGAATCTTGTAGGTTTCAATTTACAGTAGACATTAATTTTGATGAGGCCAGGAATATTTCCCTCACGGAGACATTGAATATGTGATTTTAGTAAACATTTACTGAGCTAGAAAACCATTTGGGCAGCCATTTATATAGTGTTTGTCATGTCTCCCCGAGAGCAGGCTGATGTGAAATTGTGAACTGACACCCAGTAACATCAGAAGTCTTGTTTAATTACGAGCTGGCGCAGTTCCTCATACATACTTTGAGACAGTTGCATCTGTGGCATTCTGACTGGCATAGAAAACCCCAATGCTGTTTCACCTCTGGTCGGACATTAAATTGAAATACCACTGGCGGCAGACGTCTGGTAAAGGATTTAATTAACTTTACCTTGTCAAGGGGTACTTGATTGGAAAACGAAACTAGTCGCAGGAGTGAGGAAGCAAGAAAAAAAATGCTGGTCTGTTGGGCAAGAAGTACGGTCTTGGAAATTATTTGAATCCTAACTAACAAGGTCTGGGGACCAAACGCTGAGCCGCGTGCCCATGAAGACCAGCTCAAGCCCGAATTGTTGCCCATTAGAATATTTATCAGTCGTTGGGTGCATCATTCCACAAGCCCATTTGCCGCATGGATGTCCTTGGCTTGACAGCAGTCCTTCACAATTTCATCAATCATCCCGAAGTTCGCCAGGTACTCAGGGAAACGAGAATTCTTATACAACTTTTCTTCTGCATCCTGGAATCCCAAAGCTTCCATTATAGGAGAGTTACCTCAGATGGAAGCAACCTCAGATATTTTTGGAGTAGATGTGAATGCAAAAGTTATTCGTGACATAGCCCATGATGTTTTAATGTTCTGGGATTTTTTCGGATTTTTAAAATAATTTTCCAATTTACTGCATGATGGTGATAGTAGACTTTCCCGTTACGAAAACCCAGAGTTCTCCCCTCGTGTCCCAGATTACAGTACTAAAAATTTATCAGGCCAGCTAAAAAATTGAAATTTTATATTGCTGTAACCATTCGTTGTTCTGCATTTTAGATAATGTTTAATTGTACAAAGGGTTTTTTATTAAATGGTTACGCAGTAAGTTTAAAAACGATGTTAAAATCCTAAAAATCCCAGGACCGTAAAACATCATGGGCTATGTCATGATCGTTTTTTTTTTTTAAATTACCCCTATGCTCTAAAAATATCAGAAGTCGCGTCCATCTGGGACAGCCTTCTATTTAAAACGCTTGTTGGCGTATTCAAGGAAGGGAGGGTTGACTCAAGGTTGCTCTCGTTTCATAAACGTAGTGTGACTCAAAATACGCTCCCAATGAAAAGAACTTGGATGGTGAAACTTGAGCAAGAACAGTAGCTCGTTGCTGATGAATAAAAAAAAAGTAAGAAAAAAGGGTCCTGGTTGAGCAAGTTCACCAGAGACGCAAAAAAAAAAAAAAAAATCCCCGGTGGGTTCGCCTAAGCCTTTGAGCACTTGACACGCATCTCAGATTACCATGTGGTGCGGGAATAAAAAAAATGGAACCTGTGCTTGGCATTTTTTGCATCCTGGGGAAATGCTATTCCCAACCGGGTCCTAGTGATGAAAAAAAAGAATAAAACCAGCTGGTGCCCGGAGGGTCCGCCAGCCCACGTCTCTGTGCGGTTGCTCCGCGGACAATTCCGTGACTCAGATGGGCGCCCCGCAATTTTTGATTGCGCTTAGGCCTGCCGCACCGCAAATTGCCTGGCACAATTGACCTACTGAAAGTCATCTCCTTTTAGAGTTCTCTACAATGCCCATTTGATGCTCCCAATGATTTACAACGCATCCCGCGTTGGGTTCGCACAACAAGAGTACCTGGGTTACTGGGTTTCCGAGGAAAACCGCGAACAGCTCCCAGCAGTTCGAGGTTCTTCTTGTTCCGTTCCCGGCAATCTGCCCTGCTAACAATACAATCAATAAAAGGTGGTCCTTGGCTGGGAAAATGACGCCTAATTACATTCTAGTGTGCATTTCGCAACAATAGTCCATCATTGGAACCAGGATCTTTTTCAATCACGAAAGTTGCCTTGCAAATCAGAGGAAGTTTATTAGGAAGTTCCCTGGCATCGGAATGAACTTGAAAATCTAGGAGAATTCTATAAATCAAAATTTTATATTATAAAGAAAGAATGGACTATTAACAAATCCCACACAAACCTAAATCAGAAGCACTTCCAGTAAGGGTATCCACTGAAAATAATGGCATTCAGATGCAAATCTGGGATCAATAGACGAGGTATGCGCTTTCTTGGAGAACAGTGATCGATGCAATGCAATTTTGGGTGGTGCATAACGATCCGTGCATCATTGATGAATGCTCGGTTTTCGAAACAAGTATTGACATTGATACGAAACGCTTCTCCCCAAAAATTGCATTTTGTGGAAAATCTTGTCAAAAATGAGCGTCTCTGATTTATTTGCAATGTGATATTTTAACTGCTTCCGCCTACACAATTCATTCGCACGTTCATATGCTTTTTAACTGCTCTGGAAAATTAATGTTCAGATTTTGCGTATCCGAGGGACGGTCTTCAACTTTTGAGAAAATAAAGATAAATACTGCGAGCAGGGATTCTCCAAATTATCCAAACGGTTTTCTGTCATGTCATCAGATCATTAAGTAACTACAGTACTGTTAAGCATACCTTCGGAGGATTCAACGAAATGTTCGCATAACATCATGCACCCACCCTTGCAGATAGTTCAGAATAGAAAATTGGGAAACTTGCCTCAAACACTCCTTTATTCCCGTGAATTCTTCACACTTGAGTGAATTTTTATTATCAAGTTGATGAAGTATTGATGAATAATTCAAGTACCGTACAGTATGTGTAGTCATCCCCAGTGACACCAGGCGTAAGACTAAAACCCCTAATGGACAAATTTTCGATTGTCACAACGCTTTGGGTTGCCCGTGTACGTCTCAGAAGGTTTCGACTAAAAGCTCCGAGCATGGAAAGCCGTGCAAATGAAGCTCATCGCCGCAAGGGGTATCAAACAGAAACAGATTGAAATTATGCTGGAGTACGCCAACGAGAATCAAATGCTGTCACTGGCGGACCGCCAGTAGCCCGGAGAAACGCCCGAAATTTATGAGGTGTCCGAAATTTCAGGGGAGGTGCAAGGAGAGGCGATAAATCCGTGGGAAAAATGCCGTGCACTGAACGAAAAAATTACTGGGGCAAACCGGTCTTCATTTTTTGCTTCGACTCCTGCCACCATCAATTTCAATCAGAACCTTCAACAAACTAGGGTCTCCTCAAAATACGACGGGCGAAATCTTTTTCCGGGGCTCGAGCAGCAAAGAAGGCCATCCAGCGCCCGATCAAAAATAATGGAAGCAGCCCTGTTTATCAATGTTGGAATTTAATTGCTCCCCACGTTCCCCTCCCCTCCCACGGAGAAATATTATTGATTTTCATACCAACCGAAAACACCTAGGTGATACATCGTGGTGCTACTTGCGCCGCCTCATTCCACATTTCGTCTTTTGGGCATTCAGATCTAGTCTAGCCTCCAGCTGTTGCAGTCTATCACGCGACAGTCTTTCGAGCAGTCAAAACAATACATTTGGTCCCTCAACTCCGAAAATAAATGGCAATTGAAAAATATGAAGAGCCTCTGGATTTTCCCTCACAGAAGGTCAAGAACTTTCATCTGCACGTTCAGGAATCTATATACGGTATATATATTATTGACAAAGGCGCTCATCTAAATCGATGCGGCAATCATGCTGTTGAAAACTATGTTGCTCTTCAGAAGAAATATGCAGAAGGCCAATGAACTCTAAAGAGCTAAAGCATTCATGGTTATTGTGATTTTGCAACGTGAGATTCGCGTTATAAATAAATGCATGCGTCATATTTGATACTCGTGAATAATGCAAATCCAACTTTTTCAGCAAAAGCATAGAAAACTTTGTATTCATTGCATATAGATTATTCGTGACTATTTTTAAAAAGAAGCTCGCGCGGTCCACAAATACACACAACCATTTTGCATGAAATATTCATGAAACAAACGATTCAACGGGAAAAAATGACTCATGTAACGAGTGGCGTCCAAAATTTCTCTACTTCTTTCAATCCTATACAGTCTTGCAACTTGCTTATTTAGCTGAATTTCACGGTTCCATATTTGTTTTTTAACGTTGTCCAATTGATGAGAGGGGATGTTCGTCGTGAAGGAATATAGCTGGAAATTTTTGGATAATTAAAAATCGCACGTTACAGAATTGTGAATAACGAGTTATAAAATGCTTTTTCCAGTTTAGACTCTTGTATTCTTCCGGCTGGTGCGTATCAATGCTTTCCCATGCATTTGTTTGGGAAACGCATTTCCCGCAACGAACGCTTCGAACAACGAACCATTTCTCGCAACGAATTCAGTTGAAGGGCTTTGGAAAACTCGGAAAATTGGAAGCTTTCCACCAAATGTATCTATGTCAGGTATACTGACACACGTTCGGTGCCTGTAAAAACAAGGATCATTTGTTCCAAGTAAAAGCCCAAAACAATTGGTGCACATCAGGAAAATGGTCAAAAGATGAAGCTCGAAGCCTTCGTCGATTTCGTTTCGGTTGATTACCAACGCTCCAGTCCGGTTCCTTAATGATACTCATGACTTGAAAAGGGTCGGAATCCGTTGAAACCCCGTGCTTCGAAGAAGCGAAACCCCGTGAAATCATGAAAGGTGAGCTCTGACTTCCGCTCAAGAGGAGGCACCAGCAGTTTTCACAGGACGAAGCTCATTGCTTCAAGAGACTAGTTGCGGAATGTTCTCACAGAAAAGCTGGAGGAGAATCCTTCCGGCTCAGGTCATTCCCTTGATGAAGCTCAGTCCCTGCATTAATTGCACATGCGTTTCCGCTGGAAATACTTCGTGCGCTTCATTGTGAGAATTAATTTTCGCCCGAGTAAGCTTTCTTCTGGTTATTTTCACCTGTCATTTTCTCCCACTTAAGTTATATTGCTGCCTTCGCAGCAGACGCACATTACAGCGGTGTTCTTTCCATGAAAAATCTGAAAATGACTGCAATTTTCCCAGCACCGCAACATTTTCGGTTCGTCCAGATTTATTAATGAGCTTTTGAACTCATTACCGTGGGGAAAGCACCGAGAACTTGATTGGAGCAGAGTTCTCTCAACTTCTAATCACGATCCCTGCATGAGTATTTCGTTAAAAAAATGGATTTTGCATTTTTCAGGCACCAAAAACGAAAATTATAATTTTTTAATCAAGAATTTAAGGATACCATATTTGTTATACCTGTTACTGAAAGATGTTCAAAATGTCAAATGATTGAAAAAGATTCAGCACTCATCATTGCGATGGCGAATATTTTTCGCCAATATATAAGAAATGTCTCGATGGAAATAATAATGGTCATTTTCTAAACCATGCACATGATCTTCAGAATACCTAGCACATATACAGTCTCGTACTTGATAAAGTTGGTTGAAATTGCTGAAAATGTTGTTTAAAAATACCTGACGCTTATTTCAGTTCGAGGAAAGTTTTTTAGTATTATAAATATGAAAAATCTCGCCTAAAAATATGAATTGATGGTTCAGGAGATGGAAACTTCCTGATTCTTATTTTGTTTCGGGTTTTCTGAGATCCAGGGGTTGTATGGGGCCTTTGGGATTATTTTACTACGCTTGAAATAAAAAAAATCAGCTATAGTGATATTTTAGATGAGAGGAACTATTTCAGGGCCAGGCTGCCTCGCTGTTACCACCATTAAAACTCCGATCAGACCTGGTACCATTAACGGGTTACTTTGTCCGCGAAATTATATTTCGCGTATAATCGATTTTTTTACCATTCGAAACTTGAAACTTTGGGATGGATACGTCCAAATGTCTATTCACTTACGATTTGCAGTTACATTTGCATTTTTTCAGCTTTCAACCGGCAAGTCTGGATAAAAAAAAATTAATGCGGTCTCTAATGAGATGACTTCCTTGAATACTCTTTTATGCAGCTTGTTCCCACCGAATTCCCCTTATAAGGATTTTCTCATCGGTTCATCATGTTGATGAGGGTTTCCAGAGATACAGAGGCAGTCCATCCCGCATTTGAAGTAGCAGGAGAGTATTTGCTGAGTACAGTGTAGTTGTGTTCAAACCTCTGAGGAAGTTCCTGGCACGGGACACACCGTCCTCCTCACCTGCAAGTCAGCTCTTCGGCCCGCCTCCCGCAGAGGACCTGCCTCAATCGGCAACCCGCGCCCGCGCGAACCCGATTGTGCATACGCACAAGTACGCGTCTTAAGCGGTCATAGAGCTGCCGGCGCTCCGCCTAACCATGTGTCAAGCGTTGAAATTTATTTAGTCAACTAAGCACTTGAAAAGACACGTCCACGTTTTGGAGGACGGCACTTTAGAATGAAAGCCTTGAGGATTTTTAAAATTTTATACAAAAGACGAGAACGGTCAACCTTTACTTGAATTTTGAAAATCTTGCAATGCATTATTTTATTTATTTTTTTACTTTTCCAGTGAAAAAACTTTCCGAAATTTCCATATTTGATGGTAGTTTCATGGAAACCTCATTCTAGTCACGTCATTCGAACTAAACGTATGCGCCAATTTCTCGAGTGCATTAAATTGTTGTGTTTTCGCGCCGACATTCGCTTCTTCATTTCCCTTTGCATCCGTGATGATGTGAAAGATCTAAAACTTTGAGTACTTATTTGCGAAGTGTGCTGTGAATTCTCTAGAGAAATTAAATTAAGTGTTTTTATTGTTCGGCTTTTATAGATTTTCTTGTGGAAGTCGACACGTCGTTGGTGGACGAGTGAAGTTCTAGCAGTGTGCATAACGGCCCGCGAACGTGAAAATCATC
>CAJPEX010002196.1:0-43002 GCA_905338405.1 Notodromas monacha
GACGCAGCGTTTCGTACGCCACGTCGTGCTCTCGTACATTCTGTTGTTGTGCCGACTCGGGCGGCACCTATTTTTCCCGAGTTAATCGGGGCATGCGCGGGCGACATCTAGTCGACCCGTGACACCAATGGCAAAAATCTTTGCATAATCGAACTGGATGATCATCAGAAAAATGATTTTTTTTTCGGCGATCATTGATCCTCATTAATAAAACTCAACTTGTCTCAACAACACAAATTGTGAACTTTTTGTGACCTATGAATTCAGAACAGTTCATTTATTTATTGAAAGATGTTTGTCAGATTTTGGTTATGGGCTAATGGCAAAAATCTTTGTATAATCGAACTGGACGATCAGCAGAAAAATGATTATTTTTCGGCGGTCATTGATCCTCATTAATGAAGCTCATCTTTGCTCAACAAAACAAACTGTGAACTTTTTGTGACCTACGAATTCAGAACAGTTTATTTATTTATTGAAAGATGTTTGCCAGGTTTTGGTTATGGACTCATCCCCAGATTTTCAATGAAAAAAATTTTGGTGCAGTAATTTTTTTTACTCAGACGACGGGCAAATTCATTTTTAAAATGAGGAAAAACGACTTAATTTTCATTTGCTGTATTTGTATTTTATATTCTGTAAAATCAATGAGGTTGCAACACACACGATAATTTTAGACGAAGAAAAAAGAACGAGAAAAATTATGATGTTTAGTCATTGAGGAAATTGTTATCACGACACTTGTACAAAGTTTCACTTTACATTGTGAAACCTCTCGAAATATTCTTGAGACATATATCTGAGTTTATCGGATTTTTTCAATCTTCTTTTGAGATCCCGAGGCTGTGAATTTTTTTTTATCGTTTAATCGGATATAGAGACATTTTCCATCAATTTCTCTCCTTTCTTCGTAACACCATCCGACATCGCTAAAAAAATGGGGGACGTTTGCGTGACAATTTTTCGAGGGTTCATGCAATTGTATCTCTCGAGAAAATCCTGAAATACAATTGAAGCGTAAAAATAGTTAAAAAGGTTAGTTTTTTTGCGCACCTGCCAAAGCATGGTCGAGCCGGCGATGAAGCCGCGGATTTGCGGACTAGCGATCTCCCCGAGGTAGATTTGCCCCGCGGGCATCAAGACGCCGACGCAGAGCCCCTGGGCCACGGCAGCAGCCAGAAAGGATGGGTACGACTTGCCAAAGGCAATGAATAGCCAGGACAAGAGGATAGGAAGCTGGAACCAGTGCAACAGTTGCTTCCGGCCTATCCGCCGCAGGAGGAGAACGGAGCACAATGCCCCCAAGATGCCTCCGATCGGCGGGATGCTCGCTATATACGAGTATGCATGTAATTTGTTCCGGGGAGAAAAAAAGGTAATCACGATTCATTAGATTGTGTGATTTATTTGTTCTTTCCAACTGAACAAATTAAGCATTCGCTTGAGAATGTTCTTCGCACGTTTTTTTTTGTTGCAAATATCAAATGGGTGAAAAAATGTAAACTGTGGTGAAATTGTTTGTGGTGCTCCGGAGCCATAAGATCATCCGGAGCATAAGATAATCATGTATAGAGAGCATTAAATAAAATGCTGAAGAAAACAAAAACCGGTGCGAAAAATTGAGTCTGTGAGTAAGGTTCAGCTTGCATTCAATTGCGCATTCTATTTTAGATTTTTCCGATCATTTTATAGCTAATATTTACCAATTTAAAGACATGCTCCAGTTTATGCTGTGCCTCCATCTGACTCAGTACCACCATTTCCAGGGACTACCTCAATTTATACCGCATTTAACGAACTGTACAAATTTATTTTCGACCACTTAAGGGAACACATTCACGACTTTCGCTGTCTTGACAATCAACAGTTTCATTTCCTGAATGAAAGTCCATTAAATTTGTCCCTCAGCGGGTGAGAGCTTGCATTGGAAACGTATAAATCAACTTATTTCAAAACGCAGTAGAAATTGTATATTTCCTCTTCAGTACCATTCCCCGAACCACAAGGAAATTTCTTCAGTACCGTTGACAATTATCGTCCCAAAGGATGAGAAGAAGTCGTTTTTATGACCTTTTAAATTTGATAGCGTCTTATATTTCCTAAATAAAGGGCATGATTGCTTCTCACCAATAGCACAATTTTCTGGAAACATTCTGCGTATAATTCGATGAAATTTGTTTTTGCTTCTGTTCAAGTATTATGCAGAGAACAGTTAGACTGTTTGTAAGACCGTATAGTTTAGAATTTATACAAATATTTGATGATGACTGCTCAGAATTGCAGTATTTTTTTATCATGATGCATTAATTTAAAGGTCGATTCAGTCTTGAATTGGATATACTGTACATGACAATATAGACAATCGCGAGTGTGATAATGATATGAATATAGTAATTTCGAATCAAATTTATTTTCGCACAAATGATCGTAATCAATGGCTCAGGATCTTGCTTTTCTCACATAAAACGACTCCACCCCATTTTCTATTGCATACACAGCATTTAGAACGCGTTTTGTGCGTATGGATGTGCATTTGATTATCAATGTTATAGTCTTTCCATTTTGTTTTTGTTTACCAAATGTTCAAAGCGTTCGAGTGGCACAGCTTAGGTAATACTGTAATAACGATAACACACATCAAGAATCAGAGCGTCGCGGAATCTGTTTTCAATCTAGAAAAGTGAGAGGGAAATGGCTTTTCCTTTATCTGATGATCCCAAATTTTCCATGTTGATACCAAGAACCGATTATGTTATGAATATTTCAGCAGAGTATTTAATCTGTCAAATATAGTACAATATTATTATAAGAAGTTTATAAATTAGAGAGAAAAACTTTAGCACTGGTTTGTTGGTGCATGTAATTGTTACCGTGCTTCTGGCTCAGTCATACACTCATACCCAAGGATAATAAATTATTTGAGAATAATGTCTTCGGAACTTGAAAAGTGCATGAAAAATTAGATCACGTCTGGATGAAGTTTCAAAGAATAAATTAAGAATCAAATAATTCATATAAAGTCTTCGAGAAAATTTCAAAAATTCTGTAAGCAGATAATTTTTATCAGCAGTGATGCAACCCCAAGATCATCACTCGGACACACTTTCGAAAAAGTCTTTTTATATTTTTAGAATGTATTTGCCTTGCTTACCCATCAGCGATTGTTGATCCTCGGACATCCTGAAAGCTGCTTCGGGATCCGCATCAAAAGAGGGGAACCCCACGGAGCAATAACCCGAGAAGACGCCCACCGTGGTCCCGGCGATCGAACCCATCAACGAGCATCCCATCTACAGGTCAACCCAGGGCGTGTGAGCATAAATTCACATAATTCAAAAGCACTGTTCGGCTCAACGCGACGATTAAAAAACACACCACTTCAAAGCAAAACATTATTATACACTTTTAGCTAAATTCAATTTTCTTTGGAGAACTTCATTAATCCGAAGAAATTTCTGACAGACTGCTGCTCATCACTTCGGCAATAAGTTACGTAACCATATATTGGCTGCGAGAAAAATAAGCACGAGTAATTTTCACCATAGGATTCAGGAATGAAAAAATATTCATTCCCAAAATAACAAATCACAGAATTAAAAAAAACTCTTTGACGCTAGGAAAGTGCAAAAAAAAAATCCCAAAATTAATCTGAAACCGAAGATTATTAACATGTAATAGTGAAGAAAATCGGAACTTAAGTCCTATTCACATCAAGAAATATCATAGAACTATGACAAAGAACTTCCACCAAATTTCAAGTCGTTGGCTCAAATCCTTTATTCAAGGTATAAATACCACGATCGAGATCAATTCAGGAGATCCGAGAATATATATATTTTTTTAATCCTTCAGGGAAAATATTTTGCAATAAACTTTTACGAACATGGTGCTGTAATTTTTTTTTTTTTTTGCTCCTTCACGTTTAATAACTATGCAGTATATTTAGAGCTCATATAATTGCTCAAGTGCTCAGTAATCAAAGTAATTAACGCAGACGAATATTATTTTTTTTAGTGTTGTGGGTCGCTATATTCATTTTTAATAAAAGTCTTGACAGACACTGAGAATAAGCTTCGCTTTATTTTAGCTTGATTACTTGAAAATCTGATTGGATTCTCTCAAAAGCCACACCGATCACAGCACTCACTCACAAAACTCGAAAAAGAAAAAGAGATGATCACCTGTTTGGAGAAGCCCGGTGACGAGTGCAGGTGCTTGAACACCATGCTGACGACGATTCTTTGGTAAGTGCTTTGATCACAATCAAAAGCCTCACTGGGGAGAAGTCGAAACTGGAGCGCGAAAGCAAAGTGAATCGGGCTCCTCTGACCCAAGGCTGGCGGGTATATATAAGAAAGCAACCCGTGAGAAAAGGGAAGGGGAGTGAAAAAAAAAAAATCCCGAGTTTTTTCTGTCGTGGCCCTCGCAACTGCTTGGCAGCAAAGCAAGTTTAGCGAGCTGCAGCACTGGCGAGATGAGGTTGGAGCCGCGGCTTGTATATACCGAGGGGTTCTCTCTCTCTCGCTCTCTCTGGTCTCTGCTGTAAATAGGTGCCGGGATCCGAACGTTTATTCCTTCCAGGGCGCACGCAATCAGGGACGCGGGTGCATGGGATTCAGATGAGGGCCCTGGAAAAAGTTTTTTCTCGCTTTTTGAATAAAGCGTATATACACGGCTTTTCTGCTCAATTTTGGATTCTTTTTTTTTCAGATGAGGGTCATCTGGGAAAAGTTTTTCTCGCTTTTTAAATGAAACATAAATGACTTTTTTGCTTTTGGGTTTTTTTTCAAAAATAAGAATATCAAGCAGGACTTTTTCTCGTGGCTTTTTTTTCAACCAAAAAGTACGGGGCTTTACAGTGTGATGGAATGTCGTCGGCGAAAACTTTTCAAATGAAAGCTCATGGATATATGAATGAACATAACACTTTATTTGCTGCTTTTCAGCTTTAACAAGGTTCACTCAAGATTTCCACAACCAAACCCCCCTTCTCACCCAACCAAAATCCACTCAATAACATTTTAATCACTTCAGAGCAGGAAAGCACAAATTGCTAAAAAAATAAAAGAAAATACAATACAACATGAAATACAACTGGACATCTGACATGTATGCATACACCCATTCATTACCTGACATTGGTAACAAAATATATGTAAAAATTAATTTAAAGCACAAGGTCTTCAGCTTGTTTCTGTATGAGGTTTAGTTGAATGAACAAATTACAGAGAATTGATAAATTGTAAACAGAAAAGCTAGTCTTTTAAACAATTGGGGTGATGTGTCAAAAACAAAAATCAGACTTTCTATACAACGAAATTTAGGGGACCAGAAATAAAATTTCGTTTTAGAAAATATTTTTTTTCAGAACCCCTATATAAAAACATGCCTATGAAGAACCCTATGACGGACCATAAAAAAATCGTTCTACAGAGAAAATCGTTGTAGACAAGATCGTTGTGGAGTCCAACTCACATTTATTGCTAGAAGTTGAATGCGTACTTGACGTCGAAAGTGTGAAAATGAAACAAATAACTACGACCATGTCCTCTATCCGATGAAAGTTCATAAGTGGCACATGACATTCAAGAAAGTAACGCGCAAAAATAAAATCTTAAAACCGACTCAGCCCAAAAATTAGAAGTTTGAAAGCTCTTCGGAAAAAGGTACTTGAAGTATGCGAGCCGATGACCTTTCCATTTTTCGACTATATTTTCGAAAATTATAATTTGTATGACTTGGTATAGAATCAGAAATGTTCTCGAAGAACTGTTCAATGCGTGGCGTAATTTTCAATTTTATGCATTATTCATTCTCTTGAGCCCATTTATTTTTTGGATTCAGAGTGTCCCATTCTATTAAGGTAACAGGTCATGTCCAGTTTTGATGCCTGGATGATTCATAATCAAAGTAAACGAAGAAATATTTTGAAATAAATAAATTTCTGTCCACATTCACGCAAATATTGAAATACTGTACAGTAATACCAGTCAGGAATATCAAATCGATATCAGAGGGAAATCTTCCGCCTCTTTTTATGGGCTCAGAAACGCACGTGGACTCATGAGAAGCCATTCATAAAATCACTCTTGATTACCCGAGAAAACGCTTTATCCTTGAATCAGATACATTATTATCTTCACGACATGTCTTGATGTTCAAATTTATACTCTTTGGATACGTTCAGTTTTTCAGAGCACGGGTTCTATGTTTTCTCCAGGAAAAGGCAACATATCGATCAAAGGTTTTGCCGTTCGATTTATATTTCATATTTTAATGCCCAGTTCTTCATTCTTGACGTCTCGTAATTTTTTTTCGATTTTATTAATCTGCAGATGCGGGAAATAATTTTTAATTTATGATCAGTTTCGTGTTACGAGAACATTCCTATTTCGTAATTCTCTATGGCACTTTAAATGTACAGTTTATATCCAGTTGCTGGGTCAGGACCAGTTGGAAACTGTGTCAAGTCCGGTTCAGCTTTATACAGAATTGAATCAGGAATGCCAGGAAACTTGCTTGATGTTTGAAATTGTATTTAAATCGAATCGATCATTTTTAATCAACGCATTCTTTGCATCAGGAATTTCCGTTTCCATGCCTTCAGACGAGGGAAAGGACGATCAAATTCTTGGCCGATCAATAAATGAGTTTTTATTCGAGCCATTCATTGTAAGGATGTTCAAAACACCAGGAGACTGTTGAAAGGAATGATTATTGATTATTATGGTTATTGTGAAATTATTGAAACTGACATTTTATCTTTGCAATTACGTTAGTGTAACTAGCTCCTTTATTATAGATTGAATAACGATCGCAAGTATAACTATATTTACTCAAGTACCAAATTCACACATTTCCTTTCAAATAGTCAAAGGGAAAAAAATTAGGTGGATGTTATATAGGTGGGCACGAAATTTTCAAACAGTTTTTGATGTTTAGGTGTGCATTATACTTGATTTTAGTTATTGGAAGAAATTCAGTATAAAATTTATTATTATTTTTTTATTGAGAAATTAGTTGAATTTAGATTCAAGTTATGCATAAATTCAAATTTGGATGTTCTTATCTTTGAAATTATGAAGTTTCAGAGTGCCTAAAAATGGAATGCACGGCTGACTTGGGAATAATATTTTATTACATTTTTTTACACACAAAAAATCCCAATGTACATCTTATATTAACATATTTACTCAAGTACTATGTGCACCTTTTCTTCTCAAAATTGAGAAGGGAAAAAGGGTAGGCGTCATATGTGAGTATAAATTCTTTCAAAATGGTTTAAAAGTTTTGGTGTACAATACAGGTATGTGTAAAACTTTTCGGAAATTTTGGACCAAGTTTACCAGACAATTTATCGCATTGGAAATAATTCAAATTAGTTGGATTTGGGTTGAATCTTGAATTCGTCTTGTCTATAGTCGAAGCTGGGCGTTCTTATTTTTAAATATCGCAGTTTCAGAATTATACCATCAGAAATGGAATGTGTACCCCTTGCTCAGGGAAACAATTTTATAACCAATGTTTGGCTAAAAAAAAAAAACCCTGGGGCATTACTTACTCAAGGGCGTCTGCTGCTGGTACTCGAATAAATATGGTACTTGAAGGTGTGCTGTACTTGGGTAAAAATACGGTGCTCTAAATTCAGGAATGTTTTTCTTTGATAGCCCGCTCTCTGCTTATCCCCAATAAATGATGAGTTCCACAAATCAATACATGAGTAACGGGGAATGCGAGAACTTTGTGACGAGCCTTTGATCCGGTGCGGGGTGTGTTACCTCGGCCGTGGCCTCGAACTTGGGGCGGCACTGACATCAGGCGGCCGCAGCAGCGCAATATTTACGCTAAGGACAAAGAAACTAGACGCCTCGCATCCTTTTTCCTGGTCTTCGACCCTGGAGAGCACTTTGATCGCCTTTGTTCGGCTCTCTGGCAATCAGCCGAATCAAGCATTTCCACCTTGATTTCCCGCGAGAGTCAGTCCTGCTGTGGGCCTCATCCTGGCCCTGGGCTGGGCTGGGAAGCCAGAGAGAGATTTCGACGAGGAAACGTGATCATAAATGATTTCTTTTATTTCATTTCGACGGCCATTTTATTTGATCTTCCACGACATGGATTTATCCATTCCGACGAAGATCATGTTTCGATGAATGCCCTGGCTTCGAATGACAGTGATTAATTTATTGACAGAATTCGGAGCAGAATATTCTTTGAGCCGCCTTATGATGTAGTCCGCTGTGTTCTCCGCTGATTTTCTTGGTAGCTGGCAGAGAAATTTTCACGCAATCATGATCATGAGTTAATTCTTTATTGAGCTATTTCGACATCTAATAATTTTTTAAATCTATAATGCATGGATTTTACCATTCCGATGAAAATCACAATGTAAAGATGAATATCCTGGCTTCAATTGACCGTGCTTAATTTACTGACAGAATTAAAGGAAGAATATTTGAACCATTTTATTTTGCCGTGATCTCCGCTGATTTTTTTTATTTGTAGCGCTGGCATAAAATTTTTCACGAAATCATGATCATGAATCACTTTTTAAGCTATATTACAGCTATTTTTTACATATTTTACGCACGGATTTTACCATTTCGATAAAAATCAGAATTTACAGATGAATATTCTTGCTTTAATTGACCGTGTTTAATTTATTGACAGAATTCGTAGAAGAATATTTGAGCCACTTTATTTTGCCGTGATCTCCGCTGATTACTGTACAGTATTTTGTTAGCTGTCCTTCAATTTTCGAAATTTCACAGCTGGTGAATAAAACTTTGATACGTGAATTTACCATTTCTCCGAAAATCATAATGTATAGCGGTACGTATTAAAGATTGAATAAGTGCGCATTAAATTAACTCTGTAAAAATGCTTTTTTGATTGACAAATCAAAGCGACCTATTTGAGCAACCTTATTTCGCTCAGATTTCCTCTATTAATCTTGACAACAGATGACCGAGATTCCGAGGATTATTAGTCTTTTTCGCCGTTTTTGAATTTTTTTTTAGGTTTTTGAATAGCGTATTCGGTACAGAATTCAACCATTCCTCCGAAACGACGAATATACAAACTTTTTTTAAACCGCGCATTCGATTAATTGGGCGTAAATTCGCAATTGATTGAAAAAACTCGAAACGGTTTACATTATAACTTTCTTTATTTCACTTTTATTTCTACTATTATTACTGTACATATCATGAAACCGCCGTTCGAGCTTCCGAAAATTTCAGGACTATTATGTTTTTTTTTTAACGGTTGATCAAATTTTTGAGCAGAAACTTTACCATCACACCGAAAAGCACAATGTAACGATGCATATCCTGGTTTCAATCAATCACGTACAATATTCGATTCAATTGTGCTTTGATTTTCAAAGATTTGACGGAAATCAAAGCAGAATTTTTGTGCCACATTATTTCAGTGAGATGTTCGGTAAATATATTCATAATTTCTCATCAAGATTTCCGAGAATGTCATGAATATATCATCTGATTTATTTTTTATTTTTTACAAGAAGCTTTTGTACAAAAAACCGTTGATGCATTATTGGATTATATATTACAGTATCTGTGATTTTCTGGAAAAAGGTATGGAGCGAATATTCGAATTGATTGGAGTGAACAATTATTTATTGGACCGTAAATTATTCAAAGGTTCCATTACTTTCCACCGCTTGAAAAATAAAGATTTGCCACGAAGGTGTGAAAAATACTGAACTTGGCGTTCCGCCACACCCAAGAACACGAATGCAGCAACTTGACCAAGATATTAATCCAGTGCAGGCAATGTACATCGAAAAGCAAATCTCAGCAAGAAGTTCAATTGCTGGGTTTTAATGCTTCTATAAATGTTTTATTCAACACAAACTCTGTGGCACTGATGAAAAAGACACACTTCAATGACTCATGCGAGCTCTCGCGCAGATTCAATCACAAAGCTCTTGATGGGGTTATTTTTCAAAATGCATTTCCATATTTAAAAAAAAAACAAAGAATAAAAGCCCGTAGACTATTATTTGGAAAAAAACAGAGAGCCTTAAAATATCTTTCTTGACAAACGGAAGAAAAGAAACTTGATAGAGCTGCGCAAAACATGACACGCAGTTCATGAATCAGGCGCAACAACGTGTCAAAACCGGCTGGCGCATTTTTGCACTTTGGACTGAGGAGAAGCAGATGAGAACTTGCAAACAAACCAAAGACCTTTGAAAAACAATTTCTTGACTAAGTGCGTATCATATTTTATGCAACTAACTGGAACCACGGTGTACATTTCACATCATGAAGTCACTTAATCTCTGCATAATATGATGAAGTAGACTTCTTCTAAATTGCCAGATTAAATTCAAGAAATAAGAAATGGTACATGTGGACCACGAAATTGCAAAAGCATGGCAAGTCTATCATTGATTGACTGATGAACAAACTTCATTTTCTGCTTATCAGCATTCACAAGGTTCAAACAATATTCCTACATCCAAACTCCCCACCTACATTCATCCAAACACATTCCATCACATCCCAATGAAAATAGAGAAATGAGCTGTTTATGGGTGTTGAAGAAAAGGAAAATACATCACAAAATGTACAAATGCACAACTGATGTAAATGCTTAAACCTTGTTCCCCTCACTAAATTGCAAAAAGAAAATATCAGTAATAACAATTAAATCATAATGCAAGTGACAAACACAAATCAAAGCACAAGGCGTTCAGCCTTCTCCCGGATAAGTTTTAGTCGATTGAACGATTTGTAGAGAATCTTTGAGGATAAATTGCAAACAGTTTATCTTGGCCCTTTAAGATTTTGGAAAGACACTTTATATCAAATTTAAAGAGTCCCAAATCTTTTTAAAACTCATTTCTGTAACTGTGGATTGCTGGTCTCTTATCAATCATCCTGCATATACACGTGATCATTTTTTTTAGACGAACATTCTTCTGGCATAGAGACACATTTAGTATCAAGGAAAAAACTCGAGGCATTCAGGGCCATGGAATCTTCCGAAAAAAAGTGCTTATGTAAGATTTCGTGACAGGAAAGTGAGAGTGCCTCATTGTATCACCGGCATCAAGGTCGACCAACCATTGTCCACTGTTGTTACGCATTATTCCCAGAGAAGTGCTACCGAACGCCGCAAATCGCTCGGAAGCTTCCTTGCGTGAAGAAAACAAGAATAAAACAAAAAAATCTTAGGTGTATGACCATTTATAATTTAAAGGAGATACACGCAGTATTTTTTTTTCTTCCTCTTTTGATCTAAGGAAATTTTAAGCAAGCACGTAAAGTACTTGGAAAATTTACACACGCGCAGAAAACCTCTTTGATTGAGTGCGTCACGGGTTATGCTACACTAAAAAAAGGCGGATTTATCTGTGCAAATATGAATTGAAACAAAAAGGGTCTGCTCATGATGCACAAATGCTTACTATATGCAGAATCAAAGGTGAGACAAAAATATAAGTCTGGACTATAGCTCCGCAGAATTTTCTGAATTATGGTTCAAATTTATCCCATTGAAAAGTGAACATACATGATTGAATCACTTTTGAGTCAATATTAATAACTTCATAGATGTGACTATTAGCAGCACGCATCAATTTGAAGAAGAAACAAAAACAAGAAATTTCCCATGAACTGTCTTACAGATCTTATATTTTGGGGCAGTCGAAGAAAAAATAAAGTTTTTTTCATCATGTGCAGTACTCTTACAGCAATATGCGTACAATACAAGCTATTTTAAAAGCTATATAAAAGCTATTTTAAAAATTTTCAACATACTTATTATTGGCTGCAGGAATGCCGGAAAATAAAAATGATATTTCTGGTCAGAAAACTGTGTATCCTAATTTCACACGGTCTGATGTAAAACAAACCTAAACGGCATTCAAATTATCCCGGCGAATCCCAAGAATTTAAAAACCCATGTGTTGCAACATAAGTCACTCTCGAATCGGCTTTTGAATAATAAAAATATCAGTGTTTTCTTCTCGTAGAAAATAAATAAAACGACCTGCTGCAACACCCTTCAAGCACCTGTTGCTTTTGAACTCCTAGTGCTTCGGCAAAAAGCTCAGTTTTCTATAAACAGCTATTTAAAAAGCCATAAACGTAAACGTTCGGTTTGAGAAAACAGAAACAAAAACTAAAGTATAAAAAAAACCCGAAGGCTTTTACTCCCAGTGCCATGGGTACACACACACACACATACACAAATAAAGTTTTGCCCTTTCTCAAGAGGAAAAAAAATGATAACTTGTGCTGGCAGGAGTTTTTCAACGAAGGCTGAAAAATCGACACGGGCGTCATTCGCACGTCCATCAGAACTTCATCCGTGGGAACAACAAGGTCTCACGTGGGTTCTTGCGAAACCGTGGTTTGCATTCCCCTATAGCTGCCTCAAAAGCATACACAGGTGACCTAATCAACAGCAACACCAATTTGGTTTCATCGTTTCGATTAAGAAAAAAATCGTGGGAACAAATTACTTCGTTGTATAAACGCAGTTAAGCGGCATTCATCGCGGCGAGTAGTTGCACTATATCGTTTTAAATGACCTTTTGGTCCTTGAGCGAGTCTCTTTGTCTTTTGGAAATGAAAAATGAGAGATATTTCGAACGCTTACCTTATTTAGAAACGCTACTCGAGCTTCGGAATGAAAGACATTTTCGTCACGAAATAATTCCATCATACATCAAGGATTCCAAGAAACCTGAAGTTTAACTTCCGGAAGTGCCTCACATCCGATTTTGGAAAAAAGGAAAAAATTCTGGATTAAAAAAAGTCAAGCATTTTACAGATTGCAAAATTATTTACATTAATCTGTAGTAAACAGTAACCAAATTTTTCGTCCAAGAAACCGTGTCATTTAATAAAAAGATGAACGAGGAACTGGCATAAATTACAGAACAGGTCATAAAACGTTACCAAAATCACGTTAAACGGACTTGCATGAGACACAAAAGGGGGAATTAGATGTTTTAAGTTTTTATCAAAAACGACGGCGAGAAAATTTTATAATATCCATGAAAGCGTGAGGCAAAATTTTAGATTTTCCCTCAAGAAAATGCGGAAACATACGGAAAAATTCAAAGCATAACCCCTTCATTGGGCTAAACAATTTTCCATGGCATTTTTGGGGCAAAGCTTATTTTGCTAATTTCAGAAAACAAATTCAGCACAATAGAGAAACGCTTTAAATTCGTGTTGTTAACTTTGCTACTTATAGAAATGCCAAATCTGATTCAAGTTAATAAATGTTTACGTAAGCAGTCAATTGAAGCACTTGAAAAATCCAAGCGCTTTTTAGGTAAAATTTTAACGCATTTGCTTTAAAAGGCTTAAAAAAAATCGCGTTGCAAAACATGCCCTTTATCTTAAATCTTAAGGGAACGTTTTCTCCGTGCAAGAAAAATTCCATCTATACTTCGAAGACACGTCTGAAATAGTTCTGAAAGTGGGTGCAGTATCTTTTAAATTCAATTGACGCGTCCAGAAATCTTTCGCAAATGGTTCATTAAAATATCCCTGCACATTTCAAAGCAAAATTGAGGCTTCCTTTTTTGGATTACGACCCTGTATAATTCCTGGCGAGAAGAAAAATTGAGTTCCTCCGCGTGAAGCACGACCTTAAAGTCGCGAGGATTTCAAAGAAAATTCCCTCGCCAGTTTTAGTTCGAACACGTAACTCGCTCGCCGCAGAAATTCATTCATTCATTCATTCATTCGCCTATATTTTCATCGAGTAACATAAAAAAAAAAGAAAAGGAAAAATATATAGTGTATAACAAAAAAACGAAACGTGAATCGCCACCTGTCAGCGAAATGAACTCGCTGTACCTTGGGAAACTTCTGTTCACCTTCATCGTCGTCTTCGTCGCATTTCTACTCCAGGTGAAACTCCATTACGTAATTCCTTATTATGACGCTTAGACCGAGTTTCCTTCTTCGTGGTTTCTTTATACTCATCCCTGGAACAAGTTTCTTTTAGATTTATTCAATGAATTTACGCATGGTGAAATCTTAACTACGCCGTAACGTTACCATATGAGTCCGGTAGCAAAAGTTGAAGGAAACTCAACGCCTAGATTAAGATTTAAATTGCAACAGCTAGAATGAGAAAAAAGTTTCGTTAATTAAAATTCTGTAAAAAATTAAGTTTATATAAATATTATTTAAAAAAAAAAGTCAAGATGAATATCATTCTCACGAATACAGGGACTCTTTCTTTTCATATATAAATGCACATTCTTGTCACGAGAAAAAAGTTAAAGATCTTTTGTTTCATTCTTTGCCAAGCATTGTCGATCTCACATGAAAAGTAGCTTTATTTAGAAAATTCTCGAACAGTCTAGCGTAAAATCATATTTCATATATTTTTTTAAAGGCATGCTTCCGGAAACTGCCTGTAAAGCATAAAAAAATCCAACATCGTCCTCGTCTTTATGTACTAAAAAAAGAGTCAAAGGAAAAATTAATATGAAATCCACGTGGCGTGAAATTTTTCCCAATATTTCGGCTGCGAAACACTTGAAAAACAATGTGAAAAATGAATGCAGCTCGCTAAAATTCCTACGAAATATTACAGCTTAAAAATAAAAAATAATCATGTCATCGATGACATGGTTCCTGTATACGACATCAGCATATGTGATTTATCAAAATTATCTTCGGTTTATACCTTTCACGTTCAAATTGTAACAAATAATGAAAACTAACTCAAAATTTTCAAGAATTGTAAGACCTTGCAATGCAATCCATTTGAACATACTGGATGATTAAACAGCTTTACACATCATCCGACTATCGCATGAACACGGATACTGTATGATACAAAAACTGTTGTCCGAATTTCAAAATAAAATTCAATCTTATATTTGGCGGTTCATCATGAATTCACAGATGAAGTGCGAGGTTGCATTCGATGACAAAAATCCTTACAATATCACAAGCTTGCAAGAAACACAGTCAGAACCCTGACATTATAATAGAAATGAGAGGATATTGGACTATATGGTATCTGAAACATGATTCAAATAAATGATGCCTTAAATTCTGACGCTGTGATCAAAGTGCTTCCTATTTTTTTAGGCTACTCCAGCTGTATATTTTTTTCGTTTTGAGTTAAACGATCACGGGTTTTTAATGACAGAAAGTTAAATTGCAATGCAATTGCTGCGCTAAACAAGTATCGGATTCTGAAGGTACATCAAATCCATTCGCCATAAAAAGAAAAACAAAAAAATTCAAGCAAGCTGGAACGTGCTGCATATACCGATTTGAACTCAAGTTCCCGTAACGACTCATCATCAACACCTCCTGCATGTTCATGTAACGTAAATAAAAATCTCCGGCGGCTGTTTCCATCGCACTTGTTCGCATATACGTAACTTCAACATGAGACCACTCGGTGTGAGCTGTAATTTGAACCCTGTCAGCTGTCTTACGTGGCTTTATATGTACTGTACGTTGGTTAATTTATAGCTTTTTTCATTGTTTGTTTGTTTGCTCTGCCTGATGGTTCGGCGACGCAGGTAGTGACGTCAGAAGAAGGAAGTAACCAGGTTTCTCCGTCATCGGGTCTTTCGAGCGGGCAAAACCAGTTTGTTAAGGCGCCCAGTGTCGGCGGAACAGCGCCGCCTCGAAGAGACGGTTGGGCGGCCCGGCGCCGACAACCCGACGCTTCGCCTTACCACAGGAACCAGCATCCCAAGACCAAGACGAGCAGGAGGAAACCCACGAGACCCAGGAAAGACGTGAGTCGCATTTTATGCACTATTATTCGTGGAGAAACCTGGTGAGATGAATGTGACTTAATTTTGCGAGCTTTTATTTTTTTCTGAGACTGTGAAGTTGTCTCGAGAACGCGTTTGTCCTCCATTTCAGTAGCAGTGGGATCAAGAAGTAGTATTTTAAATTTCCGTGCATGAAAATAATATTCTACGATACTTCCTGTACTGTATTTTTATTGGGTATTTCATGGAACCGTTTCTCGCGAGATTCTAATTGAAAATAAAATAAAGGGCTGTGTTGCACAAATGCAACTTTTTCATCTCAAGTGGAATCCTGGTTAAAATAATTTTTTTTATGGCAAGCTTGGCTCACGACCGTTGCTTGCTTCGGATAGTGGACCATGATTCACCCAATGACTGACAAATTTTCTACCAATAAATAAAATTCAAGTCGCGGTGCTGAATTTGCCTCCTAATACCCACTTCTGCTTTGAAGCAAATGAAACCTTTATTCTGTGATTTTCCGCACTTCAATGTCCTTCATGTTTTTCACGAAAAACGAAAATACTGTACTCATGCACACTGTTTGTTTAAACGTAATTTTCTCCGGATCTTCAGATTCCCTCGGAACTAGGATTTAAATGGGTCTCAAAACACTTTAAATTTAATTATACGGGCATTTTTGAAATGTTCTAGATCTAGCACATTTTATTTAATTTCTCTGCAGGCCAAATATTCAATGCTATATGCAAATGCTGTACACAATTTTTAAACCGAAATTTATGAATTTTATCTCGCATTTTAAGATAATGAGTAACCCGCTTTTTACAACCGAAAATATACAACCGATGAATATAAGCTATCTCTAATCCAAATAAAATTCTTTACGTAAGACTTACTTCACGTACGTTTTCTTTACGTAAGAAGGCTGTATTTATGGGTCGGTATCTTTTCGTTATGTATGCAAGATACAGTAGCTGAGATCCAGATTTGGACAATCGTGATTGTAAAACGTCTAATTAATGTTTCTCCCAGGCAGCAACTTTTAGGAGCTCTTATAAGGACACAAAAAATAGTGTATGACAACAGTAAAATGCTTTCACGAGTACTTCACGACCACACAAAGATTATCACTTACGACTTCGATCTTCAACCTTGACTTTTAGAAAAAAAAACCGCCATTCATCAGAGTGACTCATCAGGCTGAAAGATTCCACGAAAGTAATTCAAGAACATCTTTAAGAATCTATGTGGGATTTTTTTTTTCTCAAGAGGAAACGTGAAGAGATTCAGCCAGAATTATATGAACTTTTTTCTCAGACTGTCTGTTGAAACCACTTCCGGCGTCAGAGCATACAATTTACTTGCAAGGGCTCGGTCAAAAGCGTCATCATGAAATCTGCTTTCCTGAAATTTATGCTTGAAATTATAATGCTTCAGAAGACATCGAATGTCCCTTGCATTCTGAAAGCTTTCCTCAAAATTTTTTTTAGAGATGAGTACCAAGGAATTCTTTTCTGTAATCGCCCAAGAGGTTCTTTTATACTCCAAAACGATGTGAACACTCACTTCCATAGCATGCAGATAAATATTACAAATGCTGAATAAGCACAGTCCTTTTTAAAGCATTTCAAGCTTCTAAGTACCGTAGATTAAAGACAGCTAAAGACAGCAAATAACTGTGCTGTAGAAAATCCACATAGGATCAGCCCTTTTGTCATTAAAAATAGTACAAAAGGCAGAAAACAAGCATATAAATTTTCATTTAATGTGCACAGTTTTGACTTTTGAGAAACCCCCGCTCCCTTGAAAAGAATCACAAAATCGGCCAATATTCAAATTAATTGAAGTAAATTTATATTGATTTTTATTTTTACATCATTTCCAATTTGCTGAAGAAATATCAAGATTTAAAAAATAATATTTCATTTTTTTTCTTCTGGAAAAGTTGACAAAACATCCATGTTTCGCGACGTTGTTCAAATGTTTGAAATGATTTTTTGAGTTTAATGTGTCCGTAAGTTGAATGATCTGCACGTATAGGGGTTCAATTGTAATTAAATCTTGGGATCACCAGCAGAAAACCAAATCAAAATTTATTGTCACACTTCCGGGGCAACCCTTTGAAACTCAATCCCACCAAAACAAAAGAAGGGCTGCGCTCATTCCTCATCCAACGCTGTATAAGAAGTTTAATGACGGGCTTTCCCGGCCCTCAGGCCTCCATTGGGGAATTTTCCTGAAGATATATAAAAACAAAGCAAAAAAGTACAACTTATCGCCACTCTTTGTTTTCCCACGCTTTAAGTGCAATAAATGATGCTCCCGATGCTGATAACAGCCGGAATGGCGCAATCCCATACCCAGCTCCAAGATCCAGGGAACGGAACGAAAATAATACATAATATACTGGCAATTGCTTTTCAAACACATCGTATCACGCAGCGGTTCTGAGAAAAATTATCGTCGGTTAAAAATGCGTTTGTCGTCTTGTATATTCAGCACTTTAGTGTTGGGTGTTGCGTTCCCTGATGTTATCTCGGTGAGAAAACGAAGACACTGATGAGATTTTTCCCCCAACACCTTTTTTTCCTAACGGTGCAAGACTGTTTTCCTTGCTGTTGTCGCGTTTTGCTCTTTGTCTCTCCCTCGTTCTCGAAATGAAGTTATTTGAATTTCTTTCTTTCTTGAAAATAAAAAAAAAAATGCTTTTACTGATTTTAGTTGAAAAAGAAAGCCCTGGTGGACGCTCAAGGGATAGGAGAAGTCATCAGTGGACAGGAATCCTTGCAGAAGTTCATGGAAATTGCGACTACCCTGGAAGTGCAAGATCTTTTCAATTGTAAGCGTACAATAATCATATTGTCCCAGAGATTCATCAGCTTAAAAACATCCACACTGAAGTTTTCAATTTTAATGAAAAATTTTCATCATTCCTCGTCGAGAATGAAACGTTGGATTTTAAGCTATTCTGTCGCCGCTATTTTTTTTTACTGTGAAAAACGGAATTGAATAGAACACGATTTTGAGAGAAGATCTTTCCATTTTTTGAAGCAAAATGTATTTTCAAAATTTGATCCTCAGTCATACCAATGATGTTCAAAATAATGGTCCTGATTTCCCTGGACAATTTACACGAAGCTTGACGGCACTGTACTTTTTTTATTATCTCAAACACCGAATTAAGACGTCCAGGCCAGTTTTATTTTTTTTGGGAGTGTTTTACTTGTATAAAAAGTAATTAGAAAATTTGTGATCGAAAATATGTTTTTTTGTAAAATAATAGTTTATTCTTTGGTAAGCGGTGTTAATTTTTAACTCCAGTTTTATTTCAATTACCAGTTGAAAAAAAAGTTTGACATCTGAAATCTTGACAGTGCAAGACATAACAGTTCTGGCGATTTCGAACGACATCGAAGTGTCACAATGGCAAGCCGAAATCGCAGCCGATCCTGACAAAGCCAAACACATCGACAGGTTCAAACGTCACGTCCTTTCTGAGCCATACACTTTTGAAATGTTGGACAATATCCAGCCAGTGCCCACAATGTCCGAGGAAATCCTTGTCATAGCTCATCGTGATGGAGGTTCGTAAACTTCTAATACCATGTTTCTTACATTTAAAAAAACAGAAGCATTTGTTGCAAAACTTGGTGTACAAAATTCTGATCATTTTGATGTCTGATGTCCACTCGTAGTCGTGGGTGAAATATTCGATGACGTCTAATATCTCAGGCTTTGTTTCAACCCCTATTTAAATTTGAACATTTTTCCAGAGTATCTAGACTTGACAATATGTTTGAGTATCCCCTCCTGGGTACGACTACGAACAAAACAAAGTCTTTCTGGTAAGAACTTCATCATTCCATCCAATATTCAAGTCTCTCTTTGAATTTAAATGAATACATGCAGCAAAACAAGTTTGTTGAATAGAGTGCTCCTTTATCTCGCAAGAATTAACCTGCACTCCACTTTTTGAAAATAATCATTGTATTCAATTAAAATTAATAATAAAATCCATACCTTTTATTGAGTGTACGAGAAACCAAGTTAATGCTTTATCTTGATTTTTTTGGCATCTGAAGTTCTTGAGAGATGGAGCATGTGCCAAAAAAATGTGCACTCGGTAGAACCGATGTCTCATCTGATCCTTGAAAACTTTAACGTAATACAATCTTACCTTGGATCGCAGGGAAAATTGTTGAAATTTTAAAGGCTGATGTACAGAAGGTTGTATAAATACAGTACACGACTTACATTGGATGGTGCTTTATAGTAGTGGTTTATGTACTGTACTATAGTAAATAAATTCTCTATCCGGAAACGCGAAGGAACGAATTTTTTAAAATTATACTGGGTAAAATAATATTTCTTTTTTTTTCATCTCTGATTAGGTCGCATAGTCGTCTTCGATGATGACAGCACAGAACTCGGTCAAATTGTTACCACGGATTTGGAGGCTTCCAACGGGGTCGTCCACATCGTCGACAGGGTTTTGGTGCGACATGAAGACACTCCAAGAGCATAAATAAGAATCCTCCAAATCCTTCCGAATTCGTCACAAACAGGCAAAGAAATGTAGTAGTTATTTTTTGAAAACAGGCCAGTGCTTGATTCCATATTAATTAAACCGACGACTCAGAAAATGCTGCGATATATGTATACGTGCGCTGAACAGCACACGGAATTTCCCTGGAAATATGACAGAACTTAAGCAGTATTACTGTCACGATTACACCAGGCCTTAAGAGTTTACAGTACTGTATTCCTAAATTACATAAATTAAATACAAGCAGAATACGAAAATTGTGGTCTGACTTTGATAATGCACGAATTTCTGTTGAGAAGTTATAAATTTCTTTAAATTCAACTTGCATTTGATCCTGCAATCAGGTTCTCAATATCATGAGATTGATTTCGGTTTTGTGTTTTGAAACTGAAACAGCATTGGATTGATCCACTCGATAGAGACGTATTCAAAAGTAGACGAATGTAATCGGCTGTGAAGTACTACAGGAAATCTTTATCGTCTTCTCAGAATTTGAGGTAGGACAAACCATTTCAATCATCGTTTCTCGGTATACTACAGTATTTCATTCGAAGCTATGCAGTTTAAAAAAAATTCTGTATCTCATTTTGAAGTGCGCCATCTGCTGCTTTTCAAGTGACGATGCATGGAAACAAAGCTAGACATTTTTACTCAGCTCATAACTCTAGTAAGCCAATGCAGCACAATAAACATAACAGAAAGAAGAGAAAAACACCACCGTTAACTCAAAAAAATGCTTTCATTTTCCTTCTCTCCGAAAGAAACTACACGTGGTTTCGGAAGAATAAACGACGTGAAATGCTCCGGGTAACCAATAAATGGAGCCAAAACTGTTGAGCCGAAAAGTCTGATAGAAGGACCAAATCAACAATTTAAACAATACAACAATTGAAGAGGAACACCACGATAACAACAAAAACAAAATACGTTCAACTTTGGCTCGTCAGCGAATAAAATAATATGGCAGCCGACCTGAGTCCTACGCACTTCTCGAGGAATACTTAATGTTTTCCCGTTCTAAGGATGCCATCAAAGTGGTCAAATACTTGAGTATAACGCAAATTTCAAACTTTATTTTACGTAAATAAGAAACACTGAGAAACGCACTCGAGAATAAAGCTGCAGATGAGTTTCCATGAGCATTTCAAACTAGTCAGTAACTTTGCCACACATGGTATAACAGTCGCACTTCACCGAACATTGGCCGAGGTTTCGAAACCCGGGCTGGAAACGCTCAAATGTGCAATAAATAAACAACTGTTTTTTTCCACATCCCTTTGGGGGCGTCGTGGCGATGATCAAACAAAACAAAACAAGAGAAGCCTCGGTTTGAAACCGCGGTCAAGGTTCGGCTACCAGTCGCGACATCTAATCACTGTATTCACAAAACCCGCGCGCTAGGCAGCGACCTCTGGCGGCGAGCTGGGCGTTGCCACAGGCAGTCCGCCAGGGGCGTTAGTGCCGTCTTCCAAGTATCTGATGCTTGCGAGTATGTCATCCGGGTTATTGGCGTCGGGTTCCGAGTCGATAATGGTTGAATTTCCGCCGGTCTCCGTACCAAAAACCTGGCTTCTACTGCACTCGGGAAACGCATCGTCGCAGTCCTTTTCATTACGTCCCAACCAGACGGCGTGCAGAAAATCCATGACGTTGCTGGTCGGTTTCCCGAGAATCCAAGCTGCTGGCAAACTGCAAAAATGAAAACGAAATTATTTACAACCCTTCTAAATTTGGCGATAAAGTCAGACACACTTTTGACTGAAGATCAATAATCGTGCCCGAAGTGCTTCGATAATACCTCATGATTTAAAAAAAAGCAATCGAGGGGCATCAAGGGAGGGTGACTAATGCACGTACACTGTTGGAGTTACATAACAAATACGCATCTCAAATTGCGTCATAATCCTAACCCAGGTCGCATTCAAATATGAACTCGGCATTATCTGAAGACAAAAACGACATAATTCTCACGGAATATCGCCAACAGGTTTTTCAATAACAGAGAGCGACATCTACATGTTTTTTCCTAATATACGAGATGTTACATACCGTACATGACCCGTGAAGTAGAGAAGAGATTCGATATAGATCGGGGTGCTTTTCTTCGCTACTTTAATTCAACGATGAACGAATTAGAAAACAGAGCAATTTTAAAATCCAAATGAGCAGGTTACCAAGAAAATTTAGGATGTCATCCTTATGCAATTAAATTATGGCTTATTCATGTGGACTCTTTGTAGAAATAAATTCAAAGGGGACAAGAAAAAAAAATTATGCAGAAAAAATATTTTTAGACAAAATCATCCTAGAGAGAGTCCACCTGTATATGGAGTAGGGCTTATGATATTTAAACAGCGTTCATGAAGCTTTAAGGCTAAGGCAATAATGACCAAAGGTTTAATCGCAAACCGGCGGAAGGTAAAAATTTTAATTTTTAACGAGACTTTCTTTCATTTGTAAGAATGAGAGCACATGTGCAATTAGCAGGCTGCATCTAATTCAAGGAGTAATTGCTAAACTTTAGAAAACAGAGTAAAAAAATTTTCTTCAAGAAACATTTCAGTCGTCTTCCATGTCACAATTATTGGCAGTCTCGCGTCGTCGGCGCGAGGATGACGAATTCTTCCAGCAATATTGCTCGACACATCACACATGACACAGCTCATGAAAAGTGCCGTAAGTACGATGAAATTAGGCTTTACTCGGTATAATACTGACCTGACCAACGGAATAACAGTTGAATGGGTTCCACCGCCATAGGCTGCAGCTTTGTTCAATTTGCAAATGTGGTATTGGCTGCATTTCGGCACGTAACCATACTTGTACGTCATCATGAGGTCGTCCAGCATCCGCAAAACCATTTCGTTTTCGTCAATGAAGTCCAAATCATTCGCCAAGTCTGAAAAGAGGAGAAGAACAGAAAAAAACATATTAAAGTAGGCGTTTCACGTACGAATCGCTTTCTTCTTTCGTTTCTTTATGAGAGTTATTATGGCTCTTTGAACGAATCTCTCGAATAAAATTGGCTTCAGGGAATTTTTCGAGGAACGTTTCCGATTCACGTCACTCTCAAGGCATAGCTTGATTCATATCCACCACGTTTTGAATGCGACAATTTCCGTCCATCCCTTTGATGCAAAAACGCTCATGAAGAAAATCAACGTAAACTCGGCACAAATTGAATAAATTGGACGAAAAAAACAGCATAGTACAGTAATTAATTTGAAATGCAGTACTGTCTTCGCATTGTACCTTTTTTGAGATGGCATGAAGAGCTCTCCATTATTCAGAGCCCGAACGGCAAAAGCCGTCAAACGTGATGGACGGTCTCGCAATAGTCGAATTGCGGGTCAATATTTCAAAGACTTAAAATGGATAGACAAATCTTCGAATGACAAATTCTCAATCCAGCTTCCTATATAATGCCAGATTGTTTTTTCTTCTCTTTCTTGAAATAACAAATAGAGGAATTGAAATATGAGTGCGTATTATAACGAATGACCGCAAGAGACGCCACAGCATCAGTACCGCAGGTTGCTGATCCTCAGCTAGAAAACTGTTTCTCGGACCGCAACTTCTCGCAGGTCGGCTGCTTGAAAAATGGTGATCACGAAGTGACACACAAAGTAAACGTGTCCGAAGATATATGCCAAGTTGTTGCCATTTTTATTGACAAATTTCGAAGAGGATCACAAAAATGAATACCGTACTAATCTTCTGATGGTCGGAGGACGGACGATCGAGTTTACGCCTCGTCAAACTCCGTAACGGACGTTTGAAAATCCATTAAAAAAAATCATGCAAAATAGTTTCTTGTACAGTAATCAAAATCGCAACTTTAATGGTCATTTGAATTGAGATGGACGTTTGAGGATACCAGAGTAAAAATTATGATAGTGATACCAAGGTATTGCTAATTAAATTCAAACGCATTCATTAAATTCCTTCTCGAACGTTTTCAATCTTTATACTGTACATATATTTCCATTGCTATGACGAAAATTTTTATTAAACAAAGCTACCTTATTTACAAATAACACGATACGTCATAGGAAAAAGTCGAAGCGTCAAACTCAGAGCTGTCATCTGCCCGATAGAGTCAAAGTTTGCGAGTCTAAAACGAAATTCACTAAGTCGTCATAATTTCTTAAAGACGAACGAGTGTCGATGACGTCAATGATATTCAATAACAGGGAAAAATAACTGCAAAAACTCGCTGAAATGCTTGGAAAATGCCTCTAAAACATTTCTCTGTTCAAGCAGGTTAGTTAAGCTTCATTATGTTTCTCATTTCAGATTTCATTTTCAAAACTGTATAACGTCAAACCTGTCCAGAATTCACAAAACTAGCAGAATCGAAATTTTAAAAATCATGAATGTCACGGTTGTCACCCATCAGATAGGACACCTTTTCCGAAAGACCCAAGTGCTCAAATAAGCGCCATTTCTCGCGCAAAAATAAGTAAATAAGGTGTGTGAGGTATTTAAGGGAAAAACTTTAATTCGGCCCTTTCTATAATAGAACAGTATACAATATTAACTTCAAATGTTCAGGAGATACAGTCCTTAAATGCTTAATGGTCTATAATACCATATAATATTTATTCAAGCAAAAAAAGCTGCTCAAAACGCGTTTTTCTGACGTAAGATTTGCCTAAAATGCATTAGAGGTTTAGCATCAAGCGGATATGGTCAACACCTGTCTCTTATAAAGTCCAGCATATGCAGCAGCGGAATCATTAAATTTCCGAAATACGGAGATCTGGAATGTCTCTGAGACCACCGCAAAGAAACAAATTCACGATAACCATCCTGTACTTTTAGCCATTTATGTGCACAGTCGTTAAAGGTATTAGCCAGTGAAATACGACCGCCTACTTCAGCTGTGGGAGTCTGTGGTTGAACGAGGATATATACGGGCATGTGGGGAACGTGTCGATGGTTAAAAATGAGGCTCAGGGTACTTTTTTGACGCGCTATTACGTACATGAGGAATGCGAGGCCTGTTGGATTGACGAGACACAAGGGTTGTCTAGTCTCAGGAATGCCTTCTGCTGTTGGTGGAAGATTTCTCAAACATCTGCTGCTTTGAGTTGACCACCACCAAAAAAACAAAGAGGCACTTACAATATTTCTGTATGGGCTTTTCTCACACTTTTTACTTCATGTAAGGTAATATCCAAACAAGGTCTTTTCAAAATATTAAGTTGCATCTATTGGTTAGAAAAGAATATCCTCCGAAGATAAAATCGTAACGATTTTTGCCTGCAAAAATTCTGCGGAGAATCGCTAAGAAGTAGGAAGGCATTGTGTCTGTAGTTGAACCGCAATGCGGCAGAAAATTTTCTGATTTGCACCACGAAACAAAATTGGGCAATAATTTGTAAGACAGTGTGTTTGAAATAAAATAATGTTCAACCTCAATAACTCACAAATCCTCAAGTCATGATTGCCTCCCTACGCCCCTTTTTTTTCAAGTCCATACCTGAATCCTTTACAAACAATAATGCAATAAAAAACGTCGTAACTCAAACACTTTCCCCCTCAAACCTGCATAACTTGCATTTTCTGGGGCCTCTATGGTTTACTTTTCATTGACCAAGAACAGAGAAAAGCAATAAAAATGCCATTTGCAGTGTTTTAAATGGAAATTGAAGACTAATTGTGCAAATTAACCCTTGCCTCAAAGGTTCAGCTTGGAGGCCAGGAAGTTAAGCCTTGGAAGCAACTAAAAACGTTTTCTGCATTACCGTCAGAATTTAACTTCCAGGACACACAAGATACGCGCAGAATACCCCATTTCTCGAGGCCTAGAGCATATCGAGCAGACAAAGCGGGGATAAAATGCGGCACGCAATCAGACGCTTCGTGATGAAGCACGGATTACAGATACGGGGCAAGAGCGTCATAACTCATACATTCATCCCCGACAGGGGCCAGAACAAGAAATAGGATCCAAGAGAACAAGCCTTTTGGGATGCAATCTATAAACATTTAGTCAGTCCCGTACTTCAATCGGAATCTGGAGGAGAGACGGGAAACCCTCCTTCGGGCGAAGAGAAGGGCCGGAGAGTGCATGTATTTCACGCTACACTGACGTGCTCCGGGCTTGAAGCATTAACATGCAACGCTCCTAGTAGTAATGCAAATTATAGCTTGATCAGAGAAGAGCAAAGGACGACGTTCTTCTGGACCTGTGGCTTTGACAAGAAAAACACGGGACCCAGCGGAGGGATACACCAGCATGAATTGGAGGCCTGTGATCACAGGATTTCTTTGAAACCCGCGTTGCGTATAACAGTAATACTAAATTACTATCCAGCGAAGGACAGCTAAAACGAGGCCCTGGCCTGATTTCCCAGTCACCAAATTCGCAACGCACGTCGTCACTTTAATTATGAAGGAATCAAACTTCCTCTTCATGAGCTAAAATGATCCGCTCCCAGTTGACCATCTCAGGAACAAAAGGACACCTGTAAACATTCAGTACGCCGCACGAGGAACGAATATAGCCAAAAGCACAGTTAATAAAAAATATTCTGATATTAGATGATATGGAAATAATGTGCTTCACAGTACAGCAGTAGTTGTCTTTTCAACATGCTAAACCGCAGATACCAAATCTCTAGTTCGTTCACAGTGCACAGCAAGACGTATAGTGCATAGCTGAGGCCAGCTGGGATCCGGATGCGAACACTGTACAATAAGGTACGACCATGCGTCCAGTATGTAGTCGTTGACAACCACCTGTTGCCTGGGAGAATCTTGCCCCTTTCCTAAATAGTCAACTTTTAGTACACAGCATTCTTTGGTCGCATCTAACGATTCACTGGCACACCTGGTCGAAAGGAAACTGAGTGTACTGCTAATCGGCTATGCGTCCCGTTCATGTCCGAAGACATGATGATATTCGTTTCAGAAGAAATTTTATTCATACAGCGTCATTTTCCATGTAAATTAGCCCAAATACATTATTCGAATCTTATCTTGAAGCTTCTACAGTACTTTCAAGTTTCCAATATTTTCAGAACATGAAAAGATAACTCTGCAGCCGAAGGTTCAATCCGTGCCATCCGGTAAGAGAACATCCATTTGCATTGGGGTGTCCATGTTCATGAATCAGGGACTGCGCAATCTCAAAAGAGAAGTTCAGTTAATCGACGCACTCCACGACCCGAAGTGTCTCGTTAGTTTACAGTGGATGCACTCATATACACAGTACCTCTCCTCGAAGCGACGGTTCTTCGTGCGCCTAAACAGATGTGGTTCGCGATCAAGTTTCTACTTCTGGAATTGTGATCATGAACTTGTAAAAGTGTGAAGTGCGTTACGCGTGGGACTTGACATGAAGCGGGTTTGTGACGCAGCAATCGGGACTTGTTTATTCGAGATCATCGCCCTAGCAAAGACATATCCACGGCATAACACGCTGTGCGTGTGAAATTCTGCCGAATGTTTCCGCTTGTCGTTATGACTTGAGCGTGAATAAACCTGATGCTTCTTGGATCCAGCAGTGCCCTACAGAATGTGTTTCCTTGGTAATTTGATTTTTTTTTATTTCATATCTCTCCACGTTACTCGGTTTCGATAGAGCGAATACATGCAGTAGTATATGCGCATGCTGAGCAATGCCTGACTGACCGGGAGCTTTTGAAGACGAAGGTATGATACACGCTGAAGGGTCATTTTTATTTTTGCAGTGCCGTAATGGAGACGGCGAGGGACATGCGCTGATCGCCTATACGAGGTATCTGCATTTTACAACTCCGTAAAATGGGACGAAAGGTTAGTGGCCTTCTCTTTTCTTCGCGGCGGTTCCCTATACGACGCTGACAGAAGGTACCGAGCGAATGTCTCGGCCACTTGTAAGAAAGGTCGAAATTCCCCCTATGCGCGCCCAGCTGACCAACTAGAGAAGGCGACGCAATTATATGGGTCTTAAATCTCCCGCGAAGAAGTAAAAAACCAAATAGGAAGTGCGGAGAAACATGGGAGTTCCGCACGCAATGACTATTGCGTCGGGTGACGTTTTTTGTGTTGCACGCGGCGGCAATGTTCGAATCTACGGACTTTCTTATCCAACCGTTACGTGTAGGATACGATGCAATATACGTATACATCCATGATTCTAAGACGTGACGTCGCAGATTTTTCTCTCTACCGACCACCAGATTCCAACGACGCTTAGATCCTTATTCTTTTCTATCATACCTCATCGTGCTCATTTCCCGCATTCCCGATATTCCGCTTCACGACAATTTCATTCATGACGCATTATAAAAGCGTCTCTCCATATGAATCTCCCTTCAATTCTCTTTATGAAATCGTGTATAAGAGTGTGATCCAGACGAGAACCAACTCGTTCCGGACCAATAATCGTAATGAAAGGCAAAGGCTCGGGCCTTTACTTTTTGTCGCGGACCCGACGGCTGTATTCTCCCGTCTTGAGGAGACGGATTATCTGATCCGTCGCTTTTCGCACGGTCGAGTCGTGATGCCCAGTTGCAACTGAATTTGGAGATCATTATCGTAATTCGTTCGTCGTGCTCCCGAATAACTGCCAGCTGTTGAATACCCAGGAATCTTTGTTTGTTCATGTGTTTCCGTCGTCAGACACATTCTTCCGTAGGTTAATCTTTACCGTGAGACTAATCATTTCATCTGGGCTTCGTTATTTAGTGCCTGCTTATGGATCTAGGCTTCGCATGGCGCTTTTGATGATTCGCTAGTCGAAATAATGAGTTGAATAGTCGTAATAATAAGCAGAGAAATGTTTTTTCCAGCGAGGATTTTACTGGGTGCCTCCAAATTTTTAACCCTCGTTCTAGGATAAATTTCCCGGAGTAACGATAATGCCGGACACAACTTCCGGCATTTTTTTGTAAAATTTTGCATCTCTTTCAAGCGATGCTGATTGAAAGCCGAGCTTGGCTTTTAAAAAAACTTGATATTTCGCTCGAATTGGGAATGATAAGTTCAAATCAAAAGTGTGGACTGCTTCAAGAGGTCATCGATGCGTATCCAAGAAGTTTGCAATTCAGGTGTGTTTATAAATCAAGTGAAGCGCGCTTCGAAGTGAATCACAATTAGTGGTGGATATTTTGAGAAGTTTTATTTGTCAAATAAAAGGCTTCCTTGGTCTTCATGACTCGTGTATTCGTGTTTTTGAGATTCTACGCGGAGCCCAATCGCTACCTGCGTGGTACTGTGAAATGCTCATGCGCATTTCCAGATTATTTACCCGTAAGGAGACGGATCTTTGACTCAGCGTAATCGTGAGTGACAATAGCCATCCTTGTAATCTAGTATTCTAGTGCATTTCTTCTTTGTAATTGATCAAGTATGGGAAAGTTGTCTGCATGGGTTATCCTCACTTTTCCTTAATTTATGGAACTCAGGTGTCTCTGTCCCACTAGTTGGGATCATTTTATAGTTTTCTTTTCTCACTATCTGCTTATTACAGGCGGACTCTCTGCAACAACATTTAAGGGATCATGCAAAAAATCGTTGTAGAGAGAATTTCATCCTAGAAAAGCCCTATAAAAGTGCTGCCCAACTCAGCAAATTTTTTATGGCCAAGGGCCACATGGCAGAGGTGGAGAGTCCTTGCAGGCCACAACAGACCACAATTTTTAATTTTCCAAATTTTCCCCTTGAAATTAAAAGTTCCAAATGTACAGTGTTATGCATTGAATCAACAAGCATGGCCTTATATGGAATTTCTGGAGGATGGACGAGCAAAATTTAAAATTTTAAAATTTGTCTTTCGCTGCACATATATTTCGAATAGTATGTACTGCCACCGTGAAAAGTATGGGGAAGGAGCTGCGGAATGCTTGAAGAGTTTCTCTGGGTCCCTTCAAAATTATTGGGGAAGGAACTGCGGAATGGTTGAAGAGTTTCTCTGGGTCAGATCCGCCCCACGGGCCATATATGTTGGACCGCACTGTCCTATGACACGGGGAGTGGACCCTATGGGACAAACCAGTTTGTTGAATAGAGAAAATCGTTGTTGACAATATTGTTGTAGAGAGAGAGAGAGAGAGTCTACCTGTGGTGGCATTCATGGCACATCAGTGATTGACTCAAGCACTATACAGACTCAGGTTCGAAACCCAGTCACTGGGGGTGATTCATTCATTCGAGGACTGCATAAACTTTCCAGGCTCCATCTTCTCAGAGTTTCCGAAATCTGTGTTACGTACCATTGACATCGAATAGCATTACATTACATAGGATTCGGCAAACTGAAGGAAGACTGTACAAGCAGCAAAAAAAAAAGAAGGAACGACTGGTAACGAAGATGAAATACACTTCCTGCTTCGAGTTCGACTTCATGATCTACTCCTGTATTGTATAAGGTATCTTCGCGAGACAGATGAGCAGTGCAGAATGAAGAATGAGGGCTCGCGCAGGTGCGTGCGCGATGAACTCCAGAGATAATAGAGTGAGAATTGGCTCAGCAGGAGCAGTGAGAGGAGGGGGGGAGTATAGAAGAAGATGTATAGCACAGGTGATGCCTCGTCTTAATTTTTCTTTCACGAGCTGGATGGACTGTAAAGAATAAAAAAATATTCTTTAGAGACGCTATTAACTTTTTTTTCTCTTTCTACTGACGTCTCAAATGCTGCCATGCACAGGCGCCGGGAAAAAGATAAGCTTTGGTCCATGCGGTCCAGCTTCCGCTTTTTTTTTTCCAGGTGTTCGGGAAGAAGGGAAAATGTACCTAAGAAGCGTCTCTGTGGTTTCCCGCATTCACTTTAACGAACATTAAGGTAAGGTTTTTGGATTGATTCTTCGAAGGAAAATCGAGGGTAGAAGCAAAAAAAAACCAGTACAGTACTTCATTTTTTCTTCACTCAGAAGTGATCTCGGTTTTGTTGGTGTTAATCCTAATGCGAGAACACTACAGGATTTTTTCTTTTGATTAAGGGAAGCACGTAGAAGAGAGGTTTCTGTTTTTTCTTTTAGCTGATAAGTAAGGTATACATTTTCCGATGAATTTCCGACGATTGAAAGCTGGAAGATAGTTTGCGGTATCGATTTCGGTTGAAAATTTAAAAGCTCAGCAGTGCCTCTGGGAGCCGCGAATATTTAATCAGTTTAACCTCATGCTTCTTCAAAAAAGGGCTATTTTTTGTGTGCTGAATTCAGGCTTTTGCGCTGTCTTCTTCGAAATTTTGGATTCCACAGTGAATATCGCGAGTGTTGCTGGGTTTTTGTGGACAACGTAGGAATCATGCGATTTTAATTTTCCTCCGTGAACGGATTGAAGATGACTACAATTATTTCCTGCCACTGGATTGATATTTTCATGCGGCTAACATTGTTTAATCTTGAAGGGTATGAAGCTGGGGGGGAGGGGGGGGGGGATTACCCGGATATACCTTATTCTCTTCGTGGTTTCTGATTATTCTCATGATTCCAATGCAAACTACCCGATTGGTGTTGTAATGTAGATCAATTTGCGTTAACGGCCACCAGAAAATCTCTGCTGGTTCCCCCTTTCTCCCCTCTCTTGTTTCATCGTGAAAGAAACTGTTACCTCACGGCTGTTCTGGAATTAATCAATTTAACGGACTAAGAGGACTTTACAAAGCAATTTGTATGTTGCGAGTCCTCTGAGCTTCCGTTAAGAAAGAAATACAGCAAAAAGGGCAAACACAGCGTGGCCTCGGGGAAAATAACACACAATTGAGGCGTTTGTGTCGAACACGGAATTTCACGTGCCGGCGAGCAAGACCCCGAGAGTCGATTCATGCTGTTTCATGCCGCCGTCGGACGTCGGGATTACCGCATATATATTTTATGTACGCATCGCTAAATCCGTCCGTTGATCACCGATTCCGTTAAAAAAATAAAATGCAACTTCACCGATTCCATTAAAAAAAATGCAACTGTTCACTGCTTCAAGAGTTTCGACGCGGACGAAGAATCTCTTATTCCTGCTTGAAGGCAAATTCTTTTCGTCTTGTACCGGAAATTTAAGACTGCTTTTTTCGCGGCGAAAAATCAGATCAAAACGAAGAGAAAAATTACAAGTCCCTATCGCATCCATGAAAAAAATGCAAATCGTGTTTCGACTTCCAGTTGAAGAAATTATCTGCATCTGAAGTTCGAGGATAGAATCCTGATTTTCATTGGAAATTTTCGAGCATATTTCTCCTGTAATTGCGTAACAACAAGGTAATGAACAGGTTGCAGTGCTGTTCCCATCCTGAAAAGTTGGAATTTAATGGAAGAGTGTCTGCTATTGATTGCCGTAAAGATTCTCTTTTTTTTTGTCGCTGTAACTCAAGTTGTAACTCATGTTGAAAGGGAAAAAATGAGGCCCTAAATGACATATGAACATGGTATTTCTTGCGCTAACTGAATTACTGAACGCTTTCAGATTTCAAGGAAACTTCTGAAGAAGTTTCTGGGAATTGAGAAAATTTCATCTATTGAACCTTTGTTTTTTAAAGGAAGGCAAGTTTTTCTGTGCTTTGAGCTTTCGAGCTTTATTCTTCAAAATCCGCAATCCAGAGTAAATGTGGGCAAATCTATACACCTGGTGCACTTACACAATGAGACGAACTGGTTGATACTTGTTTTTCTACCCCATAAGATTTCCTCATTTTCTCATTGAAATATCAGCATGGAATTGATTTGATTTGGGGAAATGTTTGAAATGCATCGATGAACTGAGAATTATGGATTGCAACTAGACTTTCCACAAAGAATGTATTCATGAGATGATCGAAATTTTAATATGGTACTTCGTCATTTTGTAGAAAGATTTTTTATTTTCATGACGAATAAGGTGAAAATGGCCTTTTTTTCCGCAAAAATATTCATTCGATTATGAAAAATTTCATAAATGAATCAACGTTTCATTGGGATCCGCATTTTTTTTGCGAATCACCTGCAATTTTCCTAGAAAACCTCGTGCCTCAATTATTGTTCAAGCTCACATTTTTTTGACGTCCATCAAAGTGTCCCACATTTAATTTTTAATGCAGCCTCTGAAAGTCCAAACAATCTAGTCGAGATTTTCAGCTGAAACTCGTAGAAGTAAAGTTTACCTCCCGTTTTCGCCAGGCTGACTTCTACGAGCAATTTTAATCGTCGTGACTTGGCAAACATGATAGAACGGTGAACATCTTAGCGTTTCCCTTGCTTATTTAATTTTTCGGGAATTGTCCAAGGAGAAAAAGCCGGTCGGCAGAAATGTGTGTCAGCATTCAAGAGTGGGGGGAAATTCGTTACGTGGGAGACAAGATACAAGCCCACAGGCCGACAAAACAGCAGAAGCGAAATCGCCAGCGTGAAAAATTGCCGGCTTATTACGCGGCAGGATCTGGCGTAATTTTCTCCCCGCTACGAAAGCAGGTTGTTGGATATAAGAAAGGAATATAGGAGAGGAGCATGAGAAATACTTTGCCCGAAACGATGGTTGAAATCAGCAGCCCGGCCACAAAAAAAAAAAGGCGACACAAAGGAAGGACGATTCAATGGCTGAAGGATAAACGGGTGAGGGAAAACTGGGTCTGGAAGGTGTTGGGAAGAAGTATAACCCCCTCGGGCCACGGTGGTCTGGCCCAGGTTTCTCGCTCCACATGGTCAGTTATAGTTGCTTATTCACCTCATTCGTCTTTGAATCGTGTATCAGGGTTTTTCAACCTCTTTGCGCGAAGTGCACCATTTTAAAAGGCAGACAGGTGAGAGCTAGTTCATGCGTACGTATCTCGTCTTGGGTTGTACCATCTGTTGAAGTACTGGGGCCTTCCCTGGCTCGAGGGCCTCAACAAACTTTACAGCTTCGTCCCGAATTTCAGCTCGAGCCTTTTAAAATTGGTCTATGTAACATTTAAGCTCAAAATGCTTCATTCTTTAAAAATGAGCATGCTTTCCAAGTGTCCCAAGACTCGGGTTTGACGTGGATTATGAGCATCATAGCAAGTCATTTTTTCTTGTACAGTTTTGCGTTTGAAAAGTCTTTCAAAAGATACGAAAACCACAGGATTCTATACGCAGAGTGCACCTTTCAAAAAACCAAATGGGATATTTTCCCAGAAATTTATTTCCTCGGAATTCATTAAGTATTCTAAACCAGAACCGGTTCTCTGTGGCTATTTACAATTATTCTTGACGAACGATCGCCTCAAGAGGTGTGTGAATTTTATGAATTATACGAATTGCAGCCAAGCGTTACTTTATGGGCCTTGAGGTATTTGCTCCACGTGTGAAATTTCAAAAGAAGGAATGAATCGAGCGAATTACTTGCAAATATTTTCTTTTTATATGTTTGCCAACATCACAAATGAAAATAAATGAATTGTGAATATGCCAGAAAACATAATGTTGTTGAAAAATGTGATTGACAGGAAATCAAATTTTGAATCTGAGAAAAATTGCGTTGCGGAGGGAGATGTTTGATTGATGAGAGATCAGTCTGAGTATTGATTATTCAAAAAATTACTGTAATTCATTCTTTATAAGTGCCCAACAATGCCGATACAGTACAGTAGATACGGAAGATGAAGAATCACTGAGGAAATGAGGGGTTTGAGTTCTTTCGTGGGTGGATTTCATTTTGAAAAACCCAGCTTTTCATGAACTTGATGCTAACCCAAAAGCTGCCTTTTCATTCCATCAACATTTCTTGGCTTATTTTTTTCGTATGTGTCTTCTATAGGAAAAAACTTCAATTGTTCATCAGTTCAAGGAAAAAAAATGGAAACTAGCTCCAAAATCTCACGATGAGAATCTCAATGTTTAATACTTGAGTCTTCCAGAGTGTTTGACATGATTAAAAACATCTGCTAGTCATAAAACCAGCTTATGACGGTTTGTGAAATTCTTCAAAGGGACATCGGTTTCAAATTCACAGAATAAAAACCGAACTGATGTTTTTTTTTCTATTTCGGGCTTGTTAAAATGCGATGAGAACCCGTAAAGTTACATCTGATCATGATGTTTTCGAATAGTTCATCGAGACTTTCCCGGATTGCAGCTTAAATCCAAGGCTACTCATAGCTTGTAATAATTTTGCAAGGTTTCTGTCTGACACACAATTTAGGAAGAAGTAAAATATGGGTTGTACCAAGGTCCAAATTCATCAGGTTAATGATTCCTACTTTTTTGTTTGGAATTTCGTACACGCGGGTCCATTATTCAAGGCAGTTGAAGGATAAAATAAAAGTCTACTGGTACTGGTGGTGCTACTTTGTTGATGTCGACTTCATTCAACAACCCAAGATGAACTGGGGATGCATTCGTGGAAGGAATTCCAAGTTTGGTCTTGAGTTGATGATTACTGCGGGCAGTGGCCATTTTACTCGCATTTTATGTATTTTTTTCTACCGCCTCATCCGGGTTCTGTTCTTTAACGTAACCCCTTTTTCCCATATTCTGCAGTAAACTACGGTAATAACAACGTCATGCTCCGTGACAAGCACTTGAGCGAACGCGTGGGAACCAGAGGCCTGATTTCACATGACCGATTTGGCACGCCTCCGCGTTTTTCTTTTTTTTCCCTTCATGAACGAGAAGCAACGTTGGAACAGCATGAAAATCCGTCTCTAATTTTACCGAAGGTGGCTTTTATTTCCACTAGCGGTTCTTGTGTGTAAAGATCCTTTAAAAAGGTATTTGAATGCACAACATCACTCAACCCCTGTCAAAGCGCGGAATGGTTGTCTCTCGCGAGGAAAAATAAAGAGGAAATTTGAGACCCACATGTGCGAGTCCACTCCGATTTACCGAATCACTGCTGTGGAACGCGTTTGAATTACTCGAAATGAAATGCTGGAGAGGTGTGATTGATCATGGTGTCATTCCCCCCCCCCCGACACTGCATTACAATGAGTCAATGTGCAGTAGACCTAAGCATCTCGAATCTTGGCTAAACTTGGTGCAAGTCTGAACAGTTATCGCGACTATGATGCATCCTTTTAAATGTCCCAGTTCCCGCGAGAATTCGTGAAAATTAATTTTGGGATTTTGGTTTGTTTCGTTGGAATTGTAAAAGAGTCGTTTTTCGAAATACACACGTTTTTCAGTTTCATTTTTATCGAATTTTACGTAAAACTTTATTGTCATCCATTTTTCTGCGAATGCTTTCTTTTGTCTTTAAAATGTAGTTTTTGCGACTACAGTATTCGTTCTTTTAACGTTATGAAATTTTAGATTATCATGAGCAGCAGATACGGACCAGTTGGTTTCGTAATCACTACTTTTTGAATCTACTGTTGCTTATTACGGCACGTGATTTTTAGGAAACTGAATGAAGGCGATTTGATCACGAAGAGCACTAAAATTATAGACTCAGACTTGGCTCAAGATGAGCTTGAATTGAAGAGTACCGCATGCCATTTTGCAACCAGTTGTGCGTATCATTCATATCGTACAGTACTTGTAACTTCAAAATCACGTTTAAGGATTACCAATTTTTGGTGCAGCTGTTTTGTATTGGGAAAGTTTTATCGCCAGTTGGCTAATTATCGCCAGTGTCATCTAAAAGATATGTTTATTTTCTCGCCGACCTCATGGCAATTTTTTTGAAATTTTTTTTAGATGAAAGCTACGTCCATTTTTTAAATTTTTCATTAATTTTGATCCAAATGCCATGATAACCATACTTTACATAGAAATATGAACGAGAAATATTTAAAGGGATACGAAGTTATAATTTTCATAGATGAGATTGAGTTTTTCAGCATTTATGTTCTTCTCGAGATTGCTGTTGTGATGAAATATTCTCCTCATGTTGGGACATTTTTTACAGGTAGATTTTCTCAAGTACCGATGGTGATCATAATGTGATGAATAAAATTTTCAAGTAAACAGGATTCAAAATATATTCATGGTAACCATCATTTCAGCCTAAATCCGGCTTTAATGTGTCCGTTTTCATGAATATTTGTGTTTGGAACCGCGTGCCTGAAATATTCCGATCCAATTTTCTCGTTTTTGTAAAAAAAAAAAAAAAAGATTCGAAAAGGACCGCGGGAATTTCCTACTGCTGTTGCTACATTCCTGTTACATTCAGTTCCTAGAGAATTGAATGGAAATTTAGTATTTCTGACACGACTGAACGTCAACTGCCAAATCCTTCAAAATGCAATAAAATAAATCCGAATTAAGTGCCCACACTTAGGTGCCCAATAATTCACTTATTTTACCTTGAAATAAACCCAGAACTAAAAAAGAATCAGAATTCAGTTCTCAATAATACAGTACTGTACAGCTATTTTATCATGAAATAAACTCCGAATTAGAAGAAAAGAAAATCACATCTGATTTCAGTCCCTACTTCCTATTAAAACAGCTACTGTACTTCTAAATAAATCCCGAACTATAGAAGTAGCACACCCGAATTCATGTCTCAATGATGAAGCTACGTTGAAATATACCCTGAACTAAGAATAGCGCATACGAATTTACTTCCCAATAAATCCAGCTACCTTGAAATAAACCCCGTACTAAAAAACATCACATCCGAATTCAGCTCTCGATGATCCCGGCCACCTTGAAATAAACCCCCCGAACTATATAGGAATAACGCATCCGAATTCAGTTCCCCAAAAAATCCAGCTACCTCGCTTTTTCCGGCCGTTAATATTGAAAACTCCGAGCAGCGCGGCGGCGGCTGCCAATGCCAGCAGTCCGATGAGTAGGTCCTCGTCTCTGTTCCCTCCTTTGCCGCAGCAACAGCCGCAGCCGCCGTAGCCGCCACTGCTGCTGCTGGCGGCCGGCATGGATCCATAGTAGTAGCTGTTGGAGGCTCGCGAGTAGGACCCCACTTGCCTGCCCGACCGCAATCCGTGTCGGTGGCTCGTCGTCGACGGCGGCGACTCTAAGTCGTCACGCACGCGGGTCCAGAAACTGAAGTCTCGCGACGCTTGGGAATGGGACGTTGAGAAGAAGGGGTCTTCCGACAGGTCGGGATCCGTCGACAGCGACACGATGGTGCCGTTGAGGGAATTTAAAATTTGCGATCCGACGGGTGGGGAGGGATTCGGGGCGGAGAAGAGCGAGTCCCCGGAAAAGGGCAACGTGATTGAAAAGGACGACATTTTTGTGGACCGCGGGAATGCTAGTAAAAAAAAAAAAAGAAGTATCTATGCCACCTTCAAGTTAAGCCAGGTTGCCTCAACGAATGCTAATTGATTTCTATCGAAGTTTTGTAACCTCTGAACACTTTCCTGCGAAGCTGAGGAAAAAATAAGCGATTGATGCAACGGCGAGAAAGGATTTTTCAATAATTGTCAGGAAGAAAGCTAAACATGACAATATTTTCTCTTGAGAAGCTCAACTCAAAGATCGTTTCATTAATGGAATATTTCTCAATATTAGCATTAATAATCTTAAATTTTTCCGAGTCTAATGGATTTAAATTGCCCAGCATCTGTTTCCAGCCTGAATCATGATATGCTCCGATTTTTTTCTCGTCTGTTATTGAGGTATTAGTATGGATGCGGAAGTTGGATTCTTTTTTTAGATTTGTCGCACTGATTCAGCATTAAAAATATGCCATTACAAATATTCGCATTTTTGAAAAGCAAAAATGCAGAAAATATAATTTTGCACGTGGAATATTCCATATTCACGGATGATTATATTATGGTGCAATAGCATCAATGTGATTAGAAAATTTTGAATCATTGGAGCGTAGATTGAAATTGTGGAATAATTATTAAAACGAGGGCGATAATTTTAAAATAAATCGATGACATTGAAAATTTCGCAGAAATGGAAGAAAAGTCGGCCGACGAAAACCCTTGCGGATGGACGGCGAAGCAAAGCCGTATTTTTCAGACGTGCTTGAAAACGCAGAGGCTGAAACGATCCCACTAAAATTTGTGTCTGTTTTTTTGCTCAACATTTTTGGATTACATGTTTTAATCTACTTTAAACCCCGAACGCAACATCGTTGGACATTGATGGATTTGCAAGCGGCACGTCAACAAAAATCGCAGGAATTTTCGCCCCGTTTTCTCCCCATTCGGCAGAAGTTACATGCAGGAATGAGACCGTGACGATAAAAAATGTTCTCAGATTGTTTCTTTCTTCCTTTTTCTACCCGAATCCTTCCTTAATAACGTTGAATTAAAAGGCATTCACACTGTTCCACAATTTAAGATAGACGGAAAAGGAACAAACCACGGAGAGTGTGAGAAAAATGTTCTCCCCTCATCGTGAGAGACCTCCTGATACGAAAAAGACAAGATTCATTCATCATTTTGAAAACTTCTCCAGGTCTACGGATTCCCAAATGAAATTTATAAAATACTGTACAGATTCCGCGAATGGGCGAATTTTTTTAAAGTTTCTTTTTCGAGAGGGAAAATGAGGATTGGCTCACCCTGCGCTCTTTGCAAACATCCCGAGGATGAAATGCCCAATTTTTTTTTATTGCGAGGTTTACAAATATTTAGCGAAAGAAAGACCTTCTTTCAGGAAGCATTTTTTTAAACTTAGCGGGTTGATCGTGCCGCTTGCAAAATTTTTTTTTTCTCTGTGTTGCGAACGGAGGCCAAGCGAACCCACAAGTTCCCAGATAATGTAATGTATGTACGTGTCAAGCATGTCGAAAAGAACGGTTTCTTTTTTTTTCTTTACCTCGCCGTCGTCTTCGTCCGCCGACGTTGATAACTCCGGTGGCGACACCGAGGGCTAAAAGCGCGATGCCCAACGTCAGCAAGTTGATGAAATTGTTGTCGCTGCGACCGCATCCGCAGCCGTGGCCGTGGCCGCCGCGAGCGCTGCCGACGCTCGACGGCACCGCGACGAATCGAGACGCCGCCGCGTCGATTTCTTTGTACGACGATGGTGTCGAGGTAGAGAATATCGGCGTAGTCACTGATATTGTGGAATACGTTGTGGAATTCACCGGGATAAGACTCATGGTGCGAAGCGAAAAAGGGGGGAACTAAGTTTTCAGGGAGCGACCATCCGGGGTCTCAGTGAGCAGAGCGACTGAGGGCCAGTTCGGGAACGACTGGCGAACGGACTCACGTGCGGGCGCCTGGACACCATCTGGGGTAGGCTACGCGGGACTTCCTCGGATCGGCGGTGGTGTATTTTTCGGAAGTGAGAGAGAGAGAGAGAGGGAGAAGAATAATAGAGGGAGAGAGAGAGAAAAAAATAGAGATATGAAAAGAAATAGAGAGAGAGAAAGATGTGTCAGAATCTACAACGGCACTACTGGGCCAGCTGTGACCGGTATTCTTTGCTGGCCGTGACTTGAATCAGTATTAAATTTGAGCGATTCAGGAACTACTCTAATTTAAACCTCCCGTAGAATTTCGATTAGCGGGGAGTGGAGAGACGACTGAGTAATTTTCAATGGATTATTTCTATGGTAATTCTGACACGGTCGTCAGAAAAATTCGAAAAAGGTTCAAGTCATTGAGATTCTATTGGTTTTTTTTTTCTGTTCTCAGTCTTTTCACTGAAAGCAACCAGAACTGCAAAGGCATGATTCTTCTTCTACTGGTTCAGTCTTCCATCAATTTACATTACTCGGGAATATTCCTATTACCTGTACATCTTTTTATTCATTGTATTCATTTATTTTAGCCTTTTTTTTTGCTTATCCCCAACGAAGCACAGCGTCTGGAACGGATTCGCGCTCAACGCTTTCATCTCTCGCGGTGCTAGTGGAGGAAATCGGGCTTCAAACCGCCCATCTTGAAAACCCGGGGGGCTGAACGCGGCCCGTGTGCTCGGGAGCTGCACAATCCCGCTTGTTACGAATTTCTCGGCCAATGTTTCCGTTATGCAAGTGAGCAAACCTGTGTTTTTCCGAACGACTCGTCGCCATTCACGGGGAACCGTCTCTTTATTCCTATTATACAAGATGCCTTATTCATTCTATTTTCATTGCGTGACTTATAACAGGAAGAACACGGTGTTCAATTTTATCCACCCCGGTTCTTTCGAGCAGAAATGGAAAAAAGGAAGAGATTTCCAGAGCATGAAGCGGTGTGCGATCGGAGAAATACGGAATCGTGTATGTATGTATATATATGGGACGGATGAATGCGATTTGGTATTGCTATAGTAAACATCGTTGGGTGGATTCCCGTTAAGCGTGAAAAGTGCTGAGCAGTCTTCTTCGAATCTCGAAAACATTGTTATCTTCATGCCCTACTCCACTGTGCTTTTACGATCTCGTAAATTTTTTTTTATTTTGACGAGATAAAAGCCTGGATGAACGACCAAATTTTTTAATTTCTTTTTTGTTTGTTTTGGTTTGTGAGGCATTTTTTATTCTCATCCGCTGTTATTTCGGAACTGAAATGAGTTGATTATTTCAAGGCAAGCTGGAATGAAGATAATCCGATGATTATTTATATGAAAGAGCAAGGAAAGCAGTTGATGAATTTTTGCGAAGTTTTACGACAATTTTTGCTATGGTACGATTCCCAATAGGGGAAAAGTTTTGATTTAAACTTCGAAAAAATCAAAATGCAAATTGAAATGCTGTAATTAAGTGACACATCTTGAATTTACCACTTGGTAAAGTACCATTTGATGGGTATACACACAACAGGTTGATTAGTGCAGTGTTCCCCAACCTATTTGGTCCAGCGGACCGGCAAATGTCCAAAACATTTTCTGAGGACCAGCAAATTTTCATAATATTTTTGAATGCTCAAAAAATTGTTGTTTGAAAGACAGCTTGAACGACAGGTATTTTAAAAGCTTTTGCTTCTTTTGCAAAATCAATTCAGGATCCAATGAAGCAGCTATGGTGGAATGTCTTCAAAATATGGAAAAGTGGGCTTGAAGAAAGGTTTTCAGACTCAAAATTGAAATAATTCATTAAATCAAGTAAAAATGTATCTGACGTATTATTAGGAGAAAAGACACGATACATTTTTTATGCGATAATTTGAACCGCCATTGACAAAATTAAAAATATAAATACTGTAACGTCCATCATTGCTCTTTGTGAAAAATTCATTAGCCTGGAGAAATTTCCCGCGGACCGGCAAAAAAACTTCTGCGGACCGGCGCTGGTCCGCGGACCACGGGTTGGGGAACACTTGATCAGGGGATAATCTAATTTTTCCAACTCATATATAGTTTCAGGGCATTTCTTACTTAGCGGTCTGCTGAATATCGTACGCCACACTTGAAATCAGACTTGAATAAGATCCGGGGGAAATCATAGAACTTCGATGTGATTAATGTGTAAAAATGAATCCTAGAGAGGTGTTTCAACTTGAGCGTCAATCACACGAATTGAAACCGAATTGATGCATCACTCGAAACCAACAAGGTGTTTGGTCAAAACTTCCACGTGTTGAAAGAGGCAATCCATTATTGTAAGAGGACTGAACAGCATTGCTCAATATAACTTTCTTCTTGCTTCAACGTTGTTTCTGTGCCTCTCGAATACATTGGGCAAGATTCATTTCGAATCGAAGACTATCGTGTCTACCCCGTGCAAATTCCATTAATCCGCGCGCCAATATTTGAAAAACTCTTCCCTGAAATTTTCGCACAAAGATATTTAGTCCACGAGTCTTCTGTAGAGTTGCTATTGAACTGTATTTTACCCGTATACGTTTTACGTAGTGCACTGTCAAATTTTGTCTAAAAATCCTTACTCCTTTGAAATAACGGATCTTGAAGTTCTGTACAAAGAATCACCGGTTCAGTCGTCATTAGCGCCATGATTTCCAAAGAAGAAGAAGTTTGTTGGTCATATGTATCGTTT